>JBBPBO010001984.1:67203822-67269436 GCA_037974295.1 Cicer cuneatum | reverse complement strand
AATATATATATATATATATATATATATATATATCCTTTATTTTATAATTTATTTATAAATAATTTGTAATCAAATCAAAGCTTTTATAAAAATATTTTACCAAATAGATTCTAACTTAAAACTACTAGTTAAGTTGAAAAAAGTAATAAAAAATACCAAACAACTTTAACTTTAAAGTTCTTATTTTCAACTTTAATCTTAAAGTATTTTTTACATCTTAAAAAAGTTGAGCCAAAGGCACTTTTAAGATCTTTTCTTTAATACTTTTGCTTTTTCATAAATTAATTGACTATTTATCTAAAAGATATTGTAAGTAGATATTTTATATATGTTTGCAATTAGTTACAATATATTAATTGACTATTTATATAGATATTATTCATATAAGTTTATATTATTTATAAATCATAAAAGGATAAAATTTAATGTATAATATGATATTGAGATAACGATGAATTAAATTTTCTAAATAAATTATTTTCACTAGAGATGAGAGGTTTATGGTTAAATTTTTTGTCTAAAATCATTTTTTATATTATTTTTTATTTTAAATAAATTATTTTCACTCATATTTAATTTTTCTTTGTTGTTTTTCATGATTTTTTTGTTGTCTTAATGTAGCGTTTATTTTGTTTGTCGTCGTGGTGCAATATTATTTTGGTTTTTTCATTTTGTTGTGGTATTCTTTTGGTCTACATGGACAAATTAATTTTGATGTCATGCAAATTCAATTTACGATTTTTGCGTCATCAACGTTACAACTAAAATACGTGAATATTTCAAACACTTCAATTTTGTCATATTTGTAAATTTTGTCACATTTATAGGCATGATGCTATTAACCTAAGTGTCGTGAATTTGTTCATAAATTAATCATTTTTAGTTTTAGCAACTTTGAATTTGTTTTAGCAAACTAATTTTTAATTATGGCAATAAAAAAAAAGGAAAGAGTTTCTATCGTAAGTAAATTGTCAACATAACATTAAATGGCAACAACAACAGAATGTATATGTGGTGGATTTCAAGTAAAAAACAATATATAACTTTAAAATGAGGTTTTTTTTACTCGACTCTTGTTAAAATGAAAAATAATAATATAAAAATCATGGATCTTATAAAAATAAAATAAAAAATATTAGTTACACATATATTACCAATAAGATTTAATATAAACATTATTTATGATTTTTAAAATATAATAAAACTAAATTTTAACTGGCAATCAAAATTATTTAATGTATATCATTCAAATGGTAAAGAGCATAATAATAATGACCATAATTTTAAATTTGAACTATAGACAAAATATTCAAAACTTTATATTTTATCAATTGAATTAATATATAACTATAAATAAAATTTAAATATAATTAGTAATATCATAAATTATTTAACTTAAAGACTCTTATTTTATTAAATAAATATTTTTTTGAAACCTAAAACTCTAATTTTAGTAACTTCACCCTTTTATTGCCCATCTGGATGGATGGAAAAAAGTTGTTGAAATATTGTGGATGTGCCAACCATTGCTCATGGTTAGGAGAGAGGTGCATGTTCATGAGTGTATGTTGCATTGATTAGTAATAACTAATAATAACTAAGTTTGGAAAGGGTTGATAAGAATAATTTTAGCTAGTACAAAAAAAGAAAATAATTAAATAATATATATTTTTGTGTTGAAATGATATGCCAAAATACTTGTAGCCATACAAAAATCTTATACTGAAATAAGATTAATTTGTTAAGTAAGCTACGACACAACCATGTAAACTAAAATAACATGTGATGTGATGGATTGGTTGGTAAATGTGTGTGTGAATCTTTCTTAAGGTTTTCATAAATATGGGTAAACCCGAAAATCTGGTCACTCAGAGTAATTTAATTTCGGTCTAATTTGAAACAATCTATTAAAACTCAATTATATTCAGTTCGGACAATGTATTTATTATTTTAAACATGCGAATTCAACTAATTGACATAATTTATTTATTTACTTTTGATGAATAATTAAAATTTTGTTGTTGATCTATGTTAGAAAATTTGTTGTTAATTTAATTAATTTAAGTGTTTTTTGCGTGTTTGTGAATGTATGTTAAATATTGAATAATATGTTGTGATAGAGTTTTATTATTTTTTAGATGTTCAAATATTTAAACTTAGTTATATTTAGAAAAATCTTTATTATTTGTGAATCCAACTCACTCATAATCGAGTTGATTTGATTCAAATTTAATGGAAAAATTATAAATTGATAGTTTAATCCAAATAAAATTGATCGATTCAGATATTAAATTTGACAAAAAAAAGACAACTCAATCCGCATAATCTCTATTTCAATGTCTAGGGGCTCTAAGAGAAAGTCCCACGTCGTTAATCAACGACGTAATGGTAAGCTTTATAAACCTCAAAGCGCCAGTAAATTATACTCTTGACCATGAAGCGATGTGAATGGGTCTATGCTCTAAGCTGGGCTCACGAAAGGCCCCGGGCCCAATCTGCAGAAATGCAGGGCTGGTGGTGACAGGGTGAAACTTCAAGAGTTGAGACTTGTCCAATGCACATCTGTGTTGTGGGCTGAGACAAGTGTGGAGCCTTTGCAAGTCTTCCTGAAGAGAATTGGCCAACTGTTACAGTCATTCACATAAAAAACAGAATGGGGCTTATGTCTTCATGGTTCCAAAACCTTTTTCTTATCTTTCTGATTTTTTTTTTAAACATGAATTTAGTAAAATGTTTTTTAAGATAACTTTGAACTTTGGGACTTAAGGCTCACTCTAAATCGTGGAAACAAATCATCTAATATTGTAAAAATTAAAAATCTCACGTTGAAAATAGACTGAGCTCTATCAAAATTTATAAAAAATAATATCATTCACTTTATAAACTAGTTTTATAAATATTTTAGACTTAATATAAAAACTTAATACTGTATATAATTTATCGACATATTCGTCTAAATTTTAATTAAAAAAAACTAAAATACATATTCATATTCATCAATTCGAAGACAATTACAAGAAAAAAAATATTAGTATTTTTACGTAATTAAATCCAACTTAAAATACCTAGATTGAGTCAAATCCGTCCTTCACATTATAACTCGATATTTTTTGGCCTATATAATTGTTTTTTTTTTACTGGAAACATAATTTTCAAATACTTTCACCGCAAGAAATTAGTGTTGTTTGAAATTAGTGTTGTTTAATGTCTATGCCTCACTAATGTGGATATACATAAAGTATTTCATAGTCTACATGGATCTTTATGTGAGTGTCAAATTTTCATAGTATCATAATTCATAAGCCTCAAGGAAATATAGGCAACAAGAGTAAAAAAAGACAACAATATAGTAGAATGTAACACTGAGGCAAAAGGCTTAAATTTCCATTGTCTTCTAAGCAGCCTTGGAGGGTGAAGATTTTGGAGTAATGCTTGTAAGCTTATACAAGCCCCTTTGCACCTTCTGAATCAGAGATTTTGATGGCACACTAGAAAATGTGAATGCAATTGAGTCCAAATACCAATCTCCTTGCCCCTTAAAACCTACAACTTGGCCTCCATCTATTGAAAATGTAAATGGAGTCCCTTCTTCAACTAGGCCCGCCATTTGCCTCCCGTGGTCCCACAACTATGCTCCTCTTATTTTTTCCTTCCTACAAAATCGCAATACATAATTGTTTTAATTTAGCTCTAAAGAAATATATCTAATAATTTTTTTTTTAAAATCAAGCGAAACACAAACTATAAAAGGAAAACAATACTAGTAATTTGACTGAGAGAAGTAAGTAAAATCTAATCAAATATTGTTTCAGTCAGAGTTCAAATTTGAATCATTCCGAATAATTCACTCTTCACTAGAGCTCATTAACTACTGAAGTTTGATCATATGGCTAAACAATAATACAACAATAGTTGTGTTTAAATCAAAGAGAAATAAATCTTGAGAAGAAGCATATCTATACAACTCTTTAACCAAGTCCTTCCTTACTACAAGAAGGTTAAAAGTACAAATTACAAAAGGAAAACAATAAGGATAGTGTTTCTTTACCATAAGGATTAAGGGCTATTTGACTAGCAAAACGGTGTTTTCAAGAGATTGGAATAAGCAAGTATGGTTTGTATGAACGCACGCACATCTATTATTTGATAATGAAGAATGATGTTAATATAAGCAATGGTAGCTTTGTGCAGTATCTGATTCGAGCAGTTTTGAAAGAATATCACTCTTGCGTTTTAATAAAGCACAATAAGTTATAAGGAATAATAACTACAAATGTCAATTCACTAATTTTCATTTCATAATTTATGAAGTGATAGCAGATGTCAGATTCAGGCAATGGGATGCCAGATTTCTCTTTTCAATGTAAATATGCTATTTTTTATTATTAAGTGCCTCTGTATATCAACTAGAATCTACAATATATTTCTCTTTTCATGGTCAAAATATATAAAGGTGTCCAAATTAAAAGGGCCGGAGAAACATGCTCAAAATATATAAAATGTTGCTCCAAACAAGATACCTTTGATCACTTAAACTTTATTTTGATATCACAGTAAAAAGAAGAGACGACAGAGGGCGATACAAAATGCCAATGGCATAAATTCCAAAAGCAGAACTTTCTTTAAACAATTTTCTTGTCAATAAATGATTAAATAAGTAAGTCTCTTTCATGTCTCTACATCAGGTTGGTGAGAATTCCAGGATAATCCAAGATTACTCATCTGACACGGCATTGTTGTATATGACAACTGCAGCCAAAAATACAAAGTAGAAGTATTTACATCTTCAGAGGCTTCGCCGACATCAAGCATTTCTTCCCAGTTCTCAAACTTAACATCCTTCAAGAAATGCCGCCAGCATTTATTTTTTGAAGTGTTATATCTGCAACAGACTGGATCATCCTCGTCGTTGATCTTTATCATTTCATACACTGACTGCAATCAAGTCATTTAAAAAGTTAATAGCAAAAACAATACAAGTAGGCTTTCAGCAAGTAAAATGTCTTTCTTAGTCGCTGATAACAAATATTTTAAAAATCTAACATGGATGTATCTTGTGCTATGAATCATGAATATTGATATTGACACCTCAACACCAGTAATAATTAGAGAAAATAAATTAATTTAATATAATCAATACATTGGTGTCGTGTCGGACACTGGGACACGCCTTGGATCAAAAGTGTCGGTGCTATAGAGATCTTGTGTATTGAAAAACTGAAAAAGAATGAGCTGCCATACCTCAGGGAATTTGCTATCAGAGGAAGAAATTATAGATACAGAAACTGGGTGCAATGTCCGCAATAAACCATACAAAATATCCCCCAGACATGCTGATGATTTGATAATTTCAAAGCCCAGGTTGGGCAATGGAGGGTATTTGACGGTGCTCAAATCTTCATGAATAATAATATTCTGGGAATAAGAAGCCAAGTAAGAAAAATAACGCAATGCCATTTCATCAAGGAAGCCAACCAACTGTGATGTATAAAAGTTAGAATTTAGAAGAACAATACCTTATTAGAATGAATGACCAATTTAAATCCTTCAGGATTGAACCTTGATATAAAAGGTCTCATCATAAACCACAGTTTATTACCATGTCCAAGTCCAACATCTCTACCTTCCGATTTAGATTCAAAAGAAAGTTTGGCATCCGTGAGGCAGAAAGGGAAAAAGTCAACATATGGCATGCTTTCACCTTTCAACTCAAAAGAAACAAGATTAGGAGCAACTATTTGAGCATAGCTCAATTTCTTGCATCCTTTTAAAGAAAGTCGCTTAAGACATGGGTTAAATATTGAAATAGATTTCATCTTGTCGGATATACAAAGATCCAATTTTTCAAGTAATGGAAATTTGAAGTATTGATTTTCACAAAAGTCACGAGTCACCTGTGGATGCTCTATCGTCAACTTTTTCAGAGATTTACAGAGTTCCAAACTAACTTTGCAAGGCGTCGATTTTTTGCCAGAAAACCAAAATGTGTCGAGATTAGGAGCACATATATCAACATTTTTCAGTTGATTGCAGTTGTGGATCTCAACTCTGTTGAGACTGATAAGATTATAAACAAACAAGTATTTCAAACCTGAGCACTGTATGAATCTTAAATCTTCTATTGAAGGGCAGCAGGAGATCAGATTTAGAACAATGTGCTCAGCTAGGTGAATTTTTCGTAGATAAAGTTTCTGCAGGTGAGGAAGTGTTATATTGCTGCAACTTCGCAGTATGCAACCACTTATCCTTAGCCCGGTCAATGTTTGGGAGGAAAAGACAACGTCTGGTATAGTATAGCGCTTGCTATCCTTGAAGCCAATATGGAGATCTAGTTCTTTGATATTTTCTGCGAAGGCAACAGTTAGCCAGCTGTCCACAACTGGAGTATCTACTAAGTCATAGGAAGTCATATGTAGCAACAATTTCTGTATCTGCGAACATTTTTCACGGTATGTATGCAGAGTGTCAGTTACATAATCTCTAAACATACTTTCCTTATTACTGCCATCTTCAGGTTCAATTCCAGCAGCAAACTTTTGTTCATAAAAAATCAACACTCCATAGGAATACCACAGTGATCTCCATCTCTTGGAAAAACTACTGGTTCGGATTGCATCCTTCACATTTCGAAGGAGGGAAAGAATTTGATGAATGACATGATCAGGCAAATGTGAGATACGATCCATTGATTCAACACTCTGTGCCGTTTTCTCCAACTCCGTTCCCTCTTTAATTTCTTTTGGCTCAGCACCTTTTTCCACACAGTTAGCATTATCCTCCATCTCATCTTTTTCCCCTTGAATTTCTTTTGCTTCAGCACCCTCTTCAACACAGTCAGCATTATCCTCCATCTCATCTTTTTCCCCTTGAATTTCTTTTTGCCTACCACCCTCTTCCACGCAGTTAGCATTATCATCCATCTCATCTTTTTCCCCTTGAATTTCTATTAGCCTAGCACCCTCTTCGACACAATTAACATCATTCTCCATCACATCTTTTTCCCCTTGAATTTCTTTTGGCCTAGAACCCACTTCAACGCATTCAGCATTATCATCCATCTCGTGTTTCCTTTTCTTTCCAGAACAAGCATGCATAGGCTCGTTACTAGAGACCATTTGAAAGGGCAGATATCTGCCAGCCCTTGACAACCCTAACAAGTTTAATAAACGCTGCTTAATCCCACAAGCTTCAAACTTTACATACCATTACCAAACAGGAAAAAAAAAAGGGGGGTTTAGGTTCACAATGTTTCAGATTAATATAAAAACCATAACAAGTAATCAAGACAGAAAGGAAATAATCAAAAACATGAATTGATATCACAAGAACCGAAACTCTCAGCGACAATTAACGTTAATCTATATCTCAATAACTTAGACAAGGTGAAAGCAGCAACTATTTATCACAATCACTTCAATGTTATGAACTCAACCACAAAACAAAAAAACCACAACTTTTAAGCATTAGGATTAACAACTCTATGCGAATGCAATACATAGAAATAATAAAAATGGAAAATTAAAAATAAAAATAAATGGTGTCAACGAATTCATGATCGTGTAAATTACATGAATTTAGGGTGTTGGAAAAACAACGAAATCGATCAAACATATACAATGTGATGAAAGTGTTGAAGAATAAAATACCTTATAATTGAATTGAGGGTAACGAAGCGAATAATTGAGAATGAAGGCGAACGAACTGTTGTGATCACCGATTATCAGAGGTTATGTTTCCAACGATTGACATTGAAAATGCAAATCCAAGAACCAAAAATGGGGATATTAGGGTTTATTTTTTCGATTTGCAAAAAAAAAAAAAAAAAAAAAAAAAGAAATAGCAGCAAAATAGTGGGCTTTTATTTTTGCTTTTGGGCTCTTCATTGTTACATATTGTTTTTGTAAAAATAATTATTTTTAAAAGTTTGGGTAGCACAGTACAACTAAATAATTAACTATATTAAGATGTCTAATATTTCCTCAAACCAATAAATGTTTAGTTTAAAACATTTCAAAAAAGATAACTCAATAAAAAAAAATTCAATTTTTGTTTAGATAAAAAGTAATAGAATAATTATTATCTAATATTATATTACATGATTTTTAATTTAAGTAATTGATTAAATAAAAATAAATTAAAATTTATTTATATAAAAATTATATAGATTTATATAATCAATTAAATAAAATTATTAATTAATATAAAATAATTAATTAAATAGTGTAACTAATCAAACTTAAATATTTAATAGTTCAATTATTAATTTAAACTTTTCACTAATTCAAAAGTTAAAAGTAATATATGTCACATTCTTATACTACAAGATAAATTTTTTGCTCAATAAAAACCGACCAGTGGCATTTCTAAAATGTTTTAAATAAGAAAAAAGTGATAAGGCAGTCATGGAGAATTGGAAATAGTCACGTGCTGAGATGCGGACTTCCTGATACGACACGACATAAGTACACCAGCCGCACTTTTAAATGCACATGTTTATCATTTTTCAGACTGTAACTTAAATTTTATTTTAATTTTGAATTATTATTTCTATACAATAAAAATATATTTTTCGACAAAATGAAAAATTGTCTTTATGTACTATTTTTTTAATTAAAAATTACTGTTGTTTTTATACGTTCACAAATTAATTATATTTTTTATATAATTTATTTTAGTTGTTATTGTCAAAAAAATAACTAACGGAGAAATAATATAAATGAAATATATAATATGATAGAGTTTTAATAAAAAAATATCACTAAAAGTAAAAATAATAATAAAATAGATTATATTAAAATAACATAATTTCTTTATTAATAATATATATATATATATAATATAATAAATATTTATAAAATTAAACGCATAATTGATGTGTTATTTTAACAAATCTTTTAATGTATTTATGTAATATAAGAATAAAGATATAAAAAAAGCGATCAATCAATAATATTGAGTGTACTACGTGATACTAAATAATTTTTATTTTATTTAATTTTTATAAAAATTTTAAATTATAGAATTTCAATTTTTTTATATAATATATAGTAAAAGAGTCCACGATCTAGAAAGATTAATTAATATACTCGTTTTATCAAAGAAAAAAAGAAGAAACTAATTAATTCTCCTAAATGAGGATGAATGGACTTTTAGGCAAAGACTAATTAATTCTCCTAAATGAGGATGAAGGCAACAATAATATCATAATTAAAAAAACAAAAAATTAGGTGTAAATTTATAGTAGTATTTATATTTTTTGACTAAAATAAATAAAAATAATGCTGTAAAAAAAACAATAACACTCCAACAACCGTTTCTGCTACTACTTGCTGTTGTCCCATAGCATATATAACACCTATTGAGTTTTGAGTATTTGTTGCTATCTCAAACATCTTTCTTTTCTCTTTCCTATTTCAAAGTTGAAATCATTCATGGGTTTCTTCAAATGGGTCAACTTGTTATTCATCATTTTCAACTGTTTTTTACCAATCTTCTCAGATTCCTCCTCCACTTCAAATGATCACTTGGCAATCACCAAGTTCCTTGATTTAGCCAAAAATCCTCAAGTTTTTGATTGGATGTTGGATATAAGGAGGAAGATTCATGAGAAACCAGAATTGGCCTATGAGGAATTTGAAACTAGTGAGTTGATTAGAGCAAAATTGGATGAATTGGGTATTCCTTATAAACACCCAGTTGCAGTCACAGGTGTTATTGGTTACATAGGAACTGGTCTTCCTCCTTTTGTTGCACTCAGAGCTGACATGGATGCTCTTCTCATGCAGGTTTACATTTTATTTTTTATGAGGGTTTTGGTTTTTTAATTGTTATGATTGATTTTTAATTTGGGTTTGTTGAAAAATGAAAACTTTGCAATTCCAAGTTCAACTCTTTTTGCAATTTTTGGGTTGTGTTGTATTTCTTTGAGGATCTTGTTTTTTTAATATATTTGTTTTGTTATACTTAGGAATTGGTGGAGTGGGAGCACAAGAGTAAAGTACCTGGAAAGATGCACGGATGTGGTCATGATGCTCATGTTGCTATGCTTCTTGGTGCTGCAAAGATTCTCAAGGAGCTTGAAAAAGAGTTACCAGTATGTTTTTTTTTTTTTAATGTTCATTGTCCTTCATACATGAGATAATTTCATGCTCTGCTTATTTTCTTTTATGCTTTGTTGATGTACTGATTTTGAAATAATATTGGAATTTGAGGAGGTTACTGCTTCTCAAGAACATGTGTGATCTTTGAAGGTTTTATGTTTTAACAGAGGTTTCTGTTGCAACTTGCAATTGCTACCTCTTTGGTTTGAGAAAAAAGTTTTCTATCTGCATTTTCTGTTTACATTTTCGATTACAAAAATGTTGTCTTGTTTTGCTTTATTTTCTAGTTTCAATTACTTGTGTAGAGAGTATGAAAACAGAAAATAAAGTAATATGGGTGTGTTGTTTTGAAACCAAGCATGCCATTCAATTGCAGAACCTACAAACATTATAAAAATTTGTCATTGAAGAAATTTGTGAATGAATCCGGCTAATGTGCAGTTGGGTTGCTATAGTCGCAGAAACTTTTGAAACCTTATTGCAGTCATAATAACAGTTGTGGACTGCGATTTAAAACAACAACATTGCTATATGTCACAAAAAAAAACATGAATATATCACAAAGTTATGTGTGTCAGATTTTCCGAACAAAGGAGAAAATTTTCAATCTGCTTTTGACGGAAAACATGGATCGATGGCCAATGATATTAAAACAATTTGCTGTTTAAGATTATTCTGTGTTTTTAGTTCAACCAAGCCAAATTCAAAACATGATTTCTGTTTCTTACATTTGCATATTGTCTAACTTTTGCCAAATTTTGAGTTCTCATTATTCCAACTTTGTATGTTATAGTCATCATATCATATGGCTTACCGCTTAAGTCTTTGAAACATACGTCAACGCATCAATTAATGTTGCAATTTAAACCTACACATAATCAAAAGACTGAATTACGTTGTTCAACTGTTTTCATCCTTCTATGGATCTGTCATATAATTCCTTATTTTATATAGGGAACTGTTATTCTTGTTTTTCAACCGGCGGAAGAAGGAGCTGGTGGGGCTAAGAAAATTGTTGATGCTGGAGTCTTAGAAAATGTCTCTGCCATATTTGGATTACATGTCAATCATAACTTACCTTTAGGTGAAGTGGCATCTAGGTCTGGTCCTTTGTTTGCAGGAAGTGGCTTCTTTGAAGCAATAATAAGCGGCAAAGGAGGCCATGCTGCCATTCCTCAACATTCTATAGACCCCATATTGGCAGCTTCCAATGTGATTGTTAGCTTACAACATATTGTTTCTCGCGAGGCTGATCCCCTGGACTCCCAGGTAAACATCTTATTTCATTTATTGCTTTCCTTTCTAACTGCTCATTAGAACTTAGTTTGCACCAGTATTTGAATCCTTCATTGTCAAAGCAGCCACCTTATCTTGTATGCTATAAAGCCCAGACACAGACACACAACATTGATAATCATTTGAAAATTGGAAGAAATGTAATGTAACTACATATTCACCGTGATACGTACATGATAACAACATTTTATTTTGTCATGTATTTGGTACACATCTCATCATGACATGATATAATATATAACATATTTAAATAACAAAATTACCATTATAAACAATTATATAGTATTTTTTTTTCAAATTATTTTTAAATATGATAAATTAACAAAAAATACTAAAAATTAAATAAGTAATGAAATAATTTATATTTAAAACTATCCATTTACACTATTAAATAAACAATTTAATTTAAAAAAAAATCATGAGAAACCAAATAATTCTATTTTATTTGTTAGATAATCTAAATAAAGATATGATATATGTAAATGGCAAAACTACTCTTGTAAACAAATTATACTTATTTTAAAATTCAATTGATTTTCATATTTTTATAATTTTGAATACTAATTTATTAAATTATATTAAAATACAAAACTATCATTGTGATAAAATCATAAATGTTATTTAAATTAATTATTAATATTTCATTTTTAAGTTTAATATCAAATTATATTTTTTTTTTATATTTATATTTTATTAGATTTTAATTTTATATTTTAGATTGTATTTTATAATTTGTTGTTATATTTCAATTTTATATTTTAAATTAAATATTATAAGAGTAATTAGGTAAATTAGTGTTCTTATTCTATCCTGTTGGTTTATAATTCAACTCATATTTAGGATAAAAATTTCAACTAGAGAGACATGATAGGATATAGTTCTAGATTAACTTATCATATTCGGTTGGTTCATCAAACACAAGATACACAAGATTGATATGATAACTTATTTATATCTTGTCTCTTATTATGAAACGGATACTAAATGGGAATAAGAAAGAACAAATGGATACAAAAGGAAAGCATTGGCAGAGTCCATCTCAGCATACCATTTTCTTTAACAATTCTTGACTTTCCTAGTTTTCTGTCACTCTTTTTTGTTATCTAGTTTTAGTTTAGAAGTATCACTTACACCTTTTTGTCACTTTACTTAATTTGACACCATATCCTTGTTATCAAATCATCATTGTTTGAAGCATTAAATGCTTTGTATTCTTTTGGGACTTCTACTTAGATGAGCTCTAACTTATCACATTATCTTGTAAACGAGGAAAAAAAACTGCGAAACATACCACCACAAGATTATCTGTTTACAATGATTTTTGAATATAATGTTCACAGGTTGTCACTGTAGCAAAATTTCAAGGAGGTGGTGCATTCAATGTTATTCCAGATTCTGTCACAATTGGTGGCACCTTCCGAGTTTTTTCGGAGAAAAGCTTCGTGCAACTGAGAAGCCGGATTGAGCAGGTCTGTCATGAAGAAAAATAGATTCATTTTGTGCTTTAAATGGAAATAACGAGCTCTATTTTTTTTCTTGCATCATCAATATTTGCTATACATATTGTTAAACAACATACATTAAGTAGATATTCTGGATTCGAATTTGGATCGAGATAGACACAAACCCTTTGCACGGAAAATTATTTTGTTTTGTTGTCAATCTTATCTTATTTCTGTCACTTACTTAATGATTGTACTTATGTTATGGTTATCACTGCGATCCTATTAGGCGGCACTAAACCTTCGTTTATGTAGGTTATCACAGGACAAGCTGCCGTCCACAGATGCAATGCAACAGTCAGCTTCCTTGAAGAAGAGAGGGGTTTCTTCCCTCCAACTATAAACAATGTTGACTTGCATGGCTATTTCCAAAGTGTCGCCGGAAGTTTGCTTGGTGTTGATAAGGTTAAGGACATGCAACCGGTGATGGGATCAGAGGACTTTTCATTCTATCAACAGGCTTTGCCTGGATACATCTTCCTCCTTGGAATGGAGAATCCCTCGATTGAACGACTTCCGATGCCGCATTCACCGTATTTCAAAATCAACGAGGATGCACTTCCTTATGGCGCGGCACTTCATGCCTCTTTAGCTGCTAGGTATCTTGTTGAATTTCATCAAGAGGTATCAGTAGTAGAGGGGAAATATCATGATGAATTATAACAAAAGGTTATTAGAAAAGACCATATCATTTGGGTTGGACACATTTGTTGTAGATGAAATTTAATGGAAAATTCTTAAATTTAAGAGAGAAAATTGGCAAGAATCTCACTTGGCAGCATGTAACTCTTCCAAATAATAACTACCATGTATGGTCAACCATCACATAATTGGTCAAATCTCTTATTATCATGCATTCTTCTCAGCTACTTATGAACGAATATCAATTCAAATTCTAATAATTCCATAATCACTTTTTTAGAATCTTTAACTTGAGTGATCTAGTGTGACACATCTTTTGCTATAAGTCACTCAACTACTTATGAGCGTTTATCAATTCAAGAATGTTATATCGTATGACAAATTTTGCTCACGAATGTCATGAATATACACTTAGTCTAATTTATAAAGGAAAAAATAGACAAATTACGCTCCAACATGTCAGGAGTGTTTACAAGAGGATGAGTTAATATGTGAATCTTATATATGACTCAAATCAAGTTAATCTGTACTTAGCATTTTAAATTTAGGTTCAACATAAATCATTCTGTTTAAATTTAATAGTATTTAATTCAGATAGCGAAATTAACATTTTAAACTATCATTGGTGAACTCTATATATTTCTTCAAACAGTTTTACTTTCACCGTATTAACATGAAAAAAAAAATAGATAACTTTGTTAAATATTAGTGTAAAACTAGACAATACATGTTTATTAAACTTAATAATTATACTTTTAATAGATTAATTTTTATGTACAGTGTAATTTTATTTTATATATATATCCAATCAAATTACACTATAATACCACATTAATTCTTAAAATATTTCCACAAAAACCTAATTTAATTAGATGTATTCCTAACATAAATTGACTTTTAATTAAAATAAATTTTATTTTATGAAAGTAAAATGCTACCATGTACCATACAAGATATATTTTAAGTTATAAAATTTTATATTGAAAATTATACATTTTTATTTCTCAAAAAAAAAAGTTATACATTCTATTTTTTAAATATATAATTACTATTTATAGAATTCTGAATGATTTCTTGTTTTTTAAAGTAGTCTTAGCATATGAAAGTGTAACTTTAATTAAAAATGAATTTATAACAAAACATATATTTACTCCATGAACCACAATCCCGAACCAACAACACAGCTTCAAATTCTAAAACCCCCAATCCCAATCCCTATTTCCCAAAGCGTGGCCAAACCCTCAAATTGCTCTGCGAATCCCTCGCTTTCAAAAACGCATAATTTGTCTTATCAGGCTCAGGTTAAAGCTAAAGAAGAACAAGTTCGTGATTTAATCGAACATGTTGGAAAGTTTTCTCCCAAAGAATTGGAATTGCATTGTATTATGAAGCCTATGGTTCCTTTGTGATTATTCAGTTTCATATAGAAACTAGGTTAGTTTGTTAGTTACTGTTCTGTTTGTCACTTTCAAAAACTACGGCCATGTTTGGATAAAAAACATAATTAATTGTTTATAGCAGCGTTAGCTCTTATCATGTAAATATATAAATATTTATGTATAAACTATTTCTATAAGAAAATATATAATAAAGTTAAATTATTGTCATATAAGAAATAATATGTTTTCATACTCTATCCAAGAGAAGAATGGAAATAAGTTTCATAAGCTCTCCCAAACATTTTTACAAGTGCTTATTTATGTTAATAGATAAGCTCAAATAAATTAATCCAAACTGACACTATCTCATGCAGTTAGTTGGTTTATAACTAACTAACTAACTTGTGTTTTCTTTTGTTGTGTAGATGGAATTCTCATTTGGTCTCCATAAATGGTTGCCTAAAGAGTTGCTGCACTAAAGAAATGTTGATAAGTGGCTACTGCAAATTGATCCTGCTAATAAGGTATACAAGGTAATTTTTTATTTATTTAGAATGAGTTGCAAATTTAGAATTTTGAACCAGAAAGGTTAGCAATAGGCAAAAGCGAAAAACATATAACAAAAAAAGGGATGAAAACATCAGGGGTAGGAAACTCTAAAATTATCGCACAAATTTAAATTAGGGTCTGTTTGGATTGACTTATTTAAGATATCTACTAGCATAAACACTTATGAAACTGTTTGGGAGAACTTATGAAAATAGCTTATGGCATGTCCATAAGTTGTTTTTCAGCTAATTTTCATAAGCTACCTGGATAGCTTATGAAAACAGCTTATAACTTATATAAAAACAGTTTGACTTTATTTTACCTTGTGTTGTAAAAATAGCTTATACATCAGTGCTTATGTTATAAGTTGTTAAATAAACTGTTTATTCAGACAATGCCTTAGCCTTTCGTTTTTCTTGGCTGCTCCTATTTTTTCTAGTTTGGCTTGTTCACAAAACCTTTATGTTTGAATTGGCGGTATGTAATTGAATGGAGTGAAACGGAAAGGAACAACATGGAGAGGAATGGAATAAAGGTCCCTTTCCATTGAAGATGATATTCTATTTCATTTCAGTTTTAAAAATATCCAAATAGTCGAATATCATACCATTCTATTCCATTTTATTACATACTACGAATCGAAACATACTTAAGCTACTGAGATTTATAACTATTCATGATCATTTTTACAATTATGCTCCATTAGAAAGTTAGATGTGTGTAGGTGGCTGGGAGGGTTTACACTTTACGATCATCAGCCAGTAAAATTTGGTTATCAAGAGCTTGCCACCTGAAACTCAGAAACAGAAAAGTACCTAACTGAAAGGAGCCTTATCTGAAATACCATAGAGGCACTAACCCTTTTTGCCTGTTTTTATCAATAGCCTACACATATTTGATTTCATATCACAACTGGGAAGTTTATTACATTCCCATTATGTTCTTAAACATCTGAATAGGTTCTTGCAGCTATCCAAGAATGTTGGAGAGATCCACATTGGGTTTCTCTCCTTGCAATGTTCATTAACACTCGGGATTTCTTAAGCACTTGATGCTAAGAAGTGGAAGGTATTTAAGTTATATTTTTTATTCCCCTGTCTTAATTGCTTTAGGGACACATGGACCCCCATTTGATTGAAAATTTATATTATACAGATGATTTATGTAAAATTATATAAAAATCTAAAATAATTTGATCTATTATTGAGATACATCAAAATTAACGTTTTATATGTTTTTATTAAATGTCGTTAATTTTGATGAGTCTCAATAACCTATCAAATGGTTTTAGATTTGTTCAAAATTTTACATAGATGATTTATATGATATAAACTTTCAATCTAATGATAATTTTATAGAATTTGTATCCATTAAAACATTATTGATTAAAACATTATTGACTGATGTAACATTACATCAGTGTAATTTGATCCCTCCTCGTGTAGAGAAATATGTTTATACATAGAAACATTATTGACCGATGAAACATTACATTGATGTAACATTAAAAGGAGCTAAGCCCCAAAATATGTTTATACAATTTAATATAATATTAAAAGAGTTTAATGCAGTTTTACATTGACATTCAATGAAAGACACTATTTTTCCACATCACGCCATCAATTCCAAAATAACTATACAAAGGTGGGGTGATGTGGCAAAGTAGTGAATTCTAATTTTGATGTTGGTGTAAAAATGTTTTACAAAATACTCAATAATTTCATATTAAAAACATCCTAAAAACAGTACTCTATGCAAGAAAGCTTTATAACCAATCCAATTTTTTTTGACAAATGCAACCAATCCGAAGTAAAGAATTAAATTATTTTCGGATAAAAACCAAATGGGTCAATGCTAGTATTTATATAAATTTCTTACTTTTAGTAAAAAAATATAATTTTCTTATCCAATAAAAACTGACCGACTGATATTTGTCAAATGCTTTTTATGAGAAAAATATGGTAAGGCAGGCATGGAGAAATGGAAAATATCACGTACAGGGAATGTGGAATTTTTTTTTTTGAAAGATGCAGGGATGTGGACTTATTTTAGTTTTGAATTATTCTTTGTATAAAATAAAAAAATACTATTTTTCCGACCAAGTAAAAAAATTGTCTTTCTATTCTATTTTCTTTATGGGAAATAATTAATATTACAAATACTTAGAAAATGGAACATATCATAGGTTATTTTAACATCTCTCTCCGTTTATTTATGTTAAATAAAGATATGTAAGTTTGACCAATCAATAAATATCAAATGTATTGAATCATACTAAATATTATACATTTATTTGCTATTAACAACAATATTTCATTATTATTGTTTTTTATTTTATTTTATTATTATTATTATTTTATATTTTTTTTTTATTATTATTATTATTATACATTTATTTGCTATTAACAACAATATTTCATTTATCTTTTTGTTTGATCCAATTCATCTATCTTAAATATAAACAAAAAATTAAATGTATTTAGTGTTAGTCTTAAACGAAATATTTTTTAATTTTTTATTTGTATTTCAGACTAGAAGAAATACTATTCAACCAAAATTTAATTATTCCAAATAATAAACGACATCCACGCCTTAAATAAGTGATTAGATATTTTAAAACCCTATTACTAAGATATTTTAAAACTCGTTTACAAACAAATATAGTTGAGATAATTTCTATTTCTCAAAAGACATAAACAACTCCATTTAAAAATGTGTCCTAGCAATACCTCACTTATGTCTATCTCTATAATAAATAGAGAGATATTGACAGAAAAGTATAGCTTAGGAAAAAAAACCATTTTTAGTAGATTCTTCGACAAAAATTAATTTGTGCAACAACTTGAAAGTTGTTTTTGTTAGACCGTTAGGAAATGGTAACACTCATACTTTATTTCTTATATGTTCCTCGCAATAGTTTATATTACATTCTAGATTGTATTTTTTCTATTATTATAAATGAATGCATTGAATTCAGCAATAAATAAATAAATACCATAAATGCAGATTAATTAATATACTCCTTTTCTCAAATAAATAAATTCTCTTTAGTCAAATAAATAAATAAGTTCTCCTAAACGAGGATGAATGTACCAATAATATAATACAGTAGTAATAATTAAAAAAAAGAACAAAAACAAATGCTGTAAAACAAAAGAACAATAATACTCCAACAGTTCTGCTACTACCTGCTGCTGTCCCATTGCATATATAACATCCAGTGAGTTTGAGTATTCGTTGCTCTCTAACATCTTTCTCTTCTCTTTCCCACTTCAAAGTTGAAAGCATTCATGGGTTTCTCCAAATGGGTCAACTTGTTCTTCATCATTTTCAATTGCTTTTTACCAATCTTCTCAGATTCCTCCTCTTCCACTTCAAATGACCACTTGCCAATCACCAAGTTCCTTGATTTAGCCAAAACCCCTCAAGTTTTTGATTGGATGGTGGATATCAGGAGGAAGATTCATGAGAATCCAGAAATGGGTTATGAGGAATTTGAAACTAGTGAGTTGATTAGAGCAAAATTGGACGAATTGGGTATTCCTTATAAACACCCAGTTGCAGTCACAGGTGTTATTGGTTACATAGGAACTGGTCTTCCTCCTTTTGTTGCACTCAGAGCTGACATGGATGCTCTTCTCATGGAGGTCTCCATTTTTTTATGATGGTTTTGATTTTTTAATTATTATGATGAATTTTTAATCCTGGTTTGTTGAAAAATGAAAGGTTAAAATGCAGGTCTGGCCCTCAAGTTTTACAATCCGACGATTTTGGCCCCTTAGCTTTATCCCTTTTGCAAAATGTAGGCCCCTTGATTTTAACTAGGTCAACATTGATGTAGACTCATTTTGACTGGGTTAATGCCAATTGTTGGGTGGGCTACACCGATGTAGGCTCATTTTAAAAAACTTGTACGCTCATTTTAAAAAACTTGTACGCTCAGATGTGGAATTTAATTAAAAAATATAGTGTCACGTGACTGTTGTCTAATGATAGCATTTTGTCAACAAAACCTAGGTTTCATTATGCGATTTCTTCTACCAATTTTCTTCTGTCTATCATGAACTTCTGTCTATGGAAAGAAGAAATCGCATAATGAAGCTTAGGTTTTGTTGACCAAATGCTACCGTTGGACGACAATCACATGGCAATATACTATTTATTTAATTAAATTTCACATTTGGGCGTACAGATTTTTATAAATGAGTCCACATCAGTGTTGACGTGGTCAAAATCAAGAGGGGTCTGACTTTTACAAAAAGGGATAAAGTTAAGGGGCTAAAATTGTCGAATTGTGAAACTTAGGAGTCCTGAAGTGCATTTTAGCCAAAATGACAACTTTTCAACTCTAAGTTCAACCCTTTTTGAAATTTTGGTTGTGTTGTATTACTAAGAGGATATTTTTTTGTATCTTTATTTTATTGATTTTTTTTGTTAAACTTAGGAATTGGTGGAATGGGAGCACAAGAGTAAAGTACCTGGAAAGATGCATGCATGTGGTCATGATGCTCATGTTGCTATGCTTCTTGGTGCTGCAAAGATTCTCAAGGAGCTTGAAAAAGAGTTACCTGTATGTTATTTCATATTTTTATTTTATGTTCATTCTCCTTAATACATGAGATAATTTTATGCTCTGGTATTTTTTTAATGCTTTGTTAATGTACTGATTTTGAAAATAATTTAGAGTGAGAGTGTGAATGTGAGGAGGTCACTGCATCTCAAGAACATGTGTGATCTTTGAAGTTTTAACCGAGGTTTTTTTTTGACATAAAGTTTCAAAAGTGGTTGCTGTTGCAATTGCAACCTCTTTGGTTTAAGAAAAAAATTTCTATCTGCAATTTTAGTTTACTTTTTCAAATTATAAAAATGTAATCTTATTTTCACTTTATTTTTTCTAGTTTCAATTACTTGTGTAGAGAAAATGAAAACCAAGCATGCCATTAAATTGCATAAATTACAAACATTATGGAAAATTCTGAACAAATCTGGCTGATGTGCAGGTGGGTTGCTATAGTTGTGGAAACTTTTGAAACCTTATTGCAGTTCTTCTTATAACAGTTGTGGACTGCATTTTAAAACACCAACAGTGCTATATATCACAGAAAAAAAATCTTGAATGTCACGAAGTCACGCGTGTCAGATTTTCCAAACAAAGGAGAAAATTTTCAATCTGCTTTTGAAGGAAAACATGGGTCAATGGCCAATGATAGTATTTCACAACACTTCGTGTTGGAACTCTTTCATGACATCAAGCAATTTCTTTAAAACACTCCCGTCTGACCGTTATGCTCTTTTGCTGTTTAAGATGTTTCTGTGTTTTTAGTTCTGAAGAAAGTAAAAGACAAAATACTTTCATATTTTATTACTACAGCCCTAAGCTGTTTATATAGAAAATAAAATTACAATAGTAATACTGAGTAATAATGACATAATCATAAAATAAAAATAAATAGAATAATATAAAATAAAATCAAATCAAATCTGATTTTCCTTAATTCTTCAACACCCCCTCTCAAGTTGGTGCATAGATATCTGTCATGCCCAACTTGGCTATAAGTCGCTCAAAATTGGGTCTTGCCAAACCTTTTGTCAAGATATCAGTGGTTTACTGGTTGGAAGTCACAAATGACAGACATATAATTCCGGCATCAATTTTTTTTTTTATGAAATGGCGGTCAATCTCAATGTGTTTGGTTCTATCATGTTGTACGGGGTTGTGAGCTATACTTATTGCTGCTTTGCTATCACAGAACAATTTTAAGGGTGAGTCAACTTTCATTTTCAGTTCATCCAAGAGTTTACGAATCCATAAAAGTTTACAAATTCCTTGAGCCATTGCTCTAAATTCAGCTTCTGCACTGCTTCGAGCAACAACCCCTTGTTTCTTACTTCTCCAAGTGACTAAATTTCCCCAAACATAGGCACAATATCCAGTAGTGGATTTTTTATCAGTAACTGATCCTGCCCAATCAGCATCTGTAAATATAGAGACTTCTCTGTCATTAGTTTTCTTAAAGTACAAACCCTTTCCAGGATTGGATTTCAAGTACCTTAAGATTCGATAAATTGCCTCCAAGTGTTCTTCATAGGGAGAATGCATGAATTGGCTTACAACACTCACAGAGAAAGCGATGTCAGGTCTAGTGTGGACTAGATAAATAAGTTTGCCAACCAACCTCTGGTATCTTCCAATCTCAACAGGAACACTGCCTTTCTACCAAAGTTTAGTATTTAATTCCATAGGAGTATCTGCTGGTCTACACCCACTCATCCCAGTTTCTTCCAAGAGATCTAGGATGTATTTCCTTTGAGAAACAACAATTCCCTTCTTTGAGCGAGCAACTTCCATACCAAGAAAATATTTGAGTGCACCTAAATCTTTGATCTCAAATTCTTTTGTCAAGTTTTTCTTCAATCTTTCCATCTCAACAATGTCATCTCCTGTGAGAATAATATCATCTACATATACAATTAAAATTGCAATTTTACCAACATTAGAGAACTTCATGAACAACGTATGGTCTGATTGTCCCTGCATATATCCTTGCTTTTTGAAAGAGCGAGTGAATTTCTCAAACCAAGCCCTTGGAGATTGCTTGAGATCATAAAGGGATTTTTGTAGTTTGCATACATTTGAACCAAACTTATCTTCAAAGCCAGGTTGACTATCCATGTATACTTCCTCTTCCAACTCACCATTCAGGAAAGCATTTTTTACATCAAGTTGGTTAAGAGACCAATCTAAATTCACCGCCAAAGACAAGAGAACTCTAATAGTGTTTAACTTGGCAACAGGAGCAAAAGTCTCTAAGTAATCAATGCCATATGTCTGAGTAAACCCTTTAGCAACCAAGCGTGCCTTGTATCTTTCAACTGTGTTATCAGAATTATATTTCACAGTAAATACCCATTTACAGCCAACGGTATTCTTTTCTGTAGGTAACGTCATGACTCTCCAAGTTTGATTCTTCTCAAGAGCTCTCATCTCCTCAAGAACAGCTTCCTTCCACTTTGGAATTTTTAGAGCCTCCTGTATATTTTTTGGAATTTCTACAGCAGACAACTTAGAGGTAAATGTAGCAAATGAAGAAGACAATTTTGAGTATGACACATAATTAGACAAAGGATATTTAGTGCATGATCTAACAGGTTTTCTAATTGCAATAGGGAGGTCTATATCAGGATACTCGACATGACTCTTAAGAATAGAAGAGGACTTACCTGTATCAAGATGATGTGTTGGATTATCTATTGGTTCGGAATCTTGGAAGGGTCGGAGAATGGGTCCTTCATTTCTCTGTTTATGGTTTCTTCTTTCAAAGACATTTCCCTTCCAAGTAGGGTCAATGGTAGTAAACCTGTTTTGTGTCTCTTTATCTGAGTCATTATGTTGTGGCATTTCAGGTGGTCCTTCATTATTATTGAGATCAAGAATTTGATCAGTGTGATTTTGATTTAAAATTGTCGCCCCGGAATCTGTCGAAACCTCATTCATAAGTTGATTGAGTTCCAATATGGATTCTTGGGCATTTTCTTTTGATGCATCAATATAAGTCTCAGAATTTTGCGACACTATATCACTTAAAGTAATGATGTTTTCATAAGTAAAAGATGAATCTTCCTTATAATTTTCCCCCTGAAGATGAATGTCAGTAAAAAATGGTTGATTTTCCACAAAAGTAACATCCATGGTTACAAAAATTCTTTTTAATTTTGGTTCAAAACACCAATACCCCTTCTGAGTTGGAGAGTAACCGGTAAACACACATTTTATTGCTTTTGGCTCGAGTTTGTCAAGTTGTTTATGTTCATGAACAAAAGCAGTGCAACCAAAAACTTTTAGTGGCAAATCAGCAGATACACTAGTCAAAGGAAAATAATTTCGAAAAACATCAAGAGGGGTATGAAAATCTAAAACTTTAGATGACATTCGATTAATTAAATATGATGCAGTTAAAACAGCTTCACCCCACAAATATTTTGGAACCTTATTTGCAAATAGTAAAGCTCTAGCAACCTCAAGAAGATGCTTATTCTTTCTCTCTGCAATTCCATTTTGTTGGGGTGTATTAACACAAGAACTTTGATGAACAACTCCATTGGCAAGAAAGAAATTAGACAAAAATATATTAAAATATTCTTTACCGTTGTCACTTCTGAAGACTTGAATATTTGTTTGGTATTGAGTGTGCACCATTTTAAAGAAATTTTTGACAACTTGTCCAACTTCTGATTTTTCTTTCAATAGATAAACCCAACAAATTCTAGTATGATCATCAATAAAGGTTATAAACCATCTTTTATTAGAAAAAGTGTTTATTCTATTAGGACCTCAAACATCACTATGAATAACTGCAAACGGTTTTGATTTTTTATATGGTTGTGTAGAGAAAGAAGAACGGTGATGTTTAGCAAATTCACAAGTTTCACAATGAAATAAAGACGGATCCTTCTTAGAAAATAATTTAGGAAACAAATGTTTCAAATACGGAAAACTAGGATGTCCTAACCGTAAATGCCATAACATAATATCATCATTATTAGAAGAAACAAAACTAGATTCAAAGCAGGTACTTGTTTTTGGTTGGTCTTTGAAGTCGAGTCCATTGTTAAGATAATAGAGTCCTCCACTCTCCTTAGCATTGCCAATCATCTTCCCCGTGCTCAAATCCTTAAAAGTGCAATGAGAATGAAAGAAGTTAGCTTGACAATTTATATCCTTTGTTAATTTAGTAATGGATAACAAATTACATGATAAATTGGGAACATGTAAGACATCTTTTAAGGTTAACACAGGTGACAGAATAACAGAATAACAGAACCTTTCCCTGCAATGGCTGAAAGAGAGCCATCTGCAATTTTAATTTTGTGGTTACCTGCACAAGGACTATAAGAAGAAAACAGACTCGACTCCCCAGTCATATGATCAGTAGCACCAGAATCGATAATCCAAGTATGGCTGGGAGAGACACTAAGTAGAGCAGTATTTGGAAAATTACCTCTCTGAGCTATAGAGCAAGAAGGAGTTTGAGACTCAAGGAGTTTGTACAATTGATCTAATTGTTCCTTGGTGAAAGGAGATGGGCTTGAAGGAGACTGCTTCTCTTGATCAGAGGTACCAGCTTGGAGGGCATGACCTTCATTTCCTCCTTTTTTCTTCCAATTTAGAGGTTTTCCATGGAGCTTCCAACATGTATCACGTGTGTGCCATGAACGTTTGCAATGTTCGCACCATGGTTTCTTGCCATCTCTCTTCCCGTCTTCATTCTTAGTGACTAGGGCAGAGCTTTCAACCTCAACAACAGAAGGTGACTTACCCATCATAACACCTTGTCTTGCCTCTTCTCTTCTAACTTCTGAAAACGCTTCCCGAAGTGATGGCAATGGAATCTTTCCCAATATTCTGCCTCGGACTTCATCAAGTCACTTATTAAGCCCAACCAAGAACATGAATACTCGGTCGTTCTCCTGTCTCTTAAGAAACAAAACACTGTCCTCACAACACTTCCAATGATCATCATAGCAGAGATCCAATTCTTGCCATAGTGTCATCAACTCATTATAATAGGTAGTGACATCTCTATCTCCTTGTTTGGCATGCCACAATCGTGATTTGAGATCGAAAATTTGAGAAGAATTCTGAATATCAGAATATGTTTCTTTGACAGCCTCCCAAACTTCCTTCGCAGTAGGCAAAAACATAAAAGGTTTTCTAATCGTTGATTCCATATTACTAAGCAGCCAAGCAATAATAACAGAGTTCTCATATTTCCAAAACCTGTAATTAGGATCAGTTGTGGCAGGTATTTGCACCTCTCCTGTGAGGAAACCGTATTTTCCCTTACAATCTAGGATCAATCTTGCGGTTTGGGACCATTCGACATAATTTTTTCCATTAAGTTTTTGGATTTCAACTTTGAGGGCATTAGAAGTTCCCTCATGGCCAAAAAAATTGGAAAAACCGTTGTTAGATAAACCATTCCAACTACCACCGCCCCTTGGGCCGCCGCCAATGCCTAAACCATGTTGTTGGCTAGTTCTGATTTTTCACCCAAACCATAGTCGCCGCTACCCGTAAGGGATGCCTTCCATGAGGTATTGTGTGCCATAGCTCAGTTGTTGGTTAGAACGCAGCAAACCCTAGTGGGTTGTGAAAAGCTTTACAAAATCCTAACCAATAGCTCTGATACCATGAAGAAAGTAAAAGACAAAATACTTTCATATTTTATTACTACAGCCCTAAGCTGTTTATATAGAAAATAAAATTACAATAGTAATACTGAGTAATAATGACATAATCATAAAATAAAAATAAATAGAATAATATAAAATCAAATCAAATCAAATCTGATTTTCCTTAATTCTTCAACAAGTTCATTCATGCCAAAGTAAAAAATGACTTCTGTTTATTTGCATATTGTCAAACTGCTGCCAAATTTTGAGTTTTCATTATGTCAACTTTGTATGTTACATTCATCCTATCATATGGCATGCTACTTTAAGTCTTTGAAACATAAGTCAATGCATCAATTATTCTTGCAATTCTAACAAACACATAAAAGACTGAATTATCCTGTTCGACTGTTTTAATCCTTCTATGGATCCGTTATATCATTCCTTATTTTGTATAGGGAACTGTTGTTCTTGTTTTTCAACCAGCAGAAGAAGGAGGTGGTGGGGCTAAGAAAATTGTAGATGCTGGAGTCTTAAAAAATGTCTCAGCCATATTTGGATTACATGTCAATCATAACATATCTTTAGGTGCAGTGGCATCTAGGTCTGGTCCTTTGTTTGCAGGAAGTGGCTTCTTTGAAGCAATAATAAAAGGCAAAGGAGGCCATGCTGCCATTCCTCAACAAGCTATAGACCCCATAGTGGCAGCTTCCAATGTGATTGTTAGCTTACAACATATTGTTTCTCGCGAGGCTGATCCCCTGGACACCCAGGTAAACATCTTGTTTCATATATTGCTTCCCTTCTAACCGCACATTAGAACTTAGTTTGCACCATTCTTTGAATCCGTCATTGTCAAAGCAGCTTCCTTATCTTGTATGCTATGAATCATTGACGAAAAGCGGACACGACACTTACACTGATAATAATTTGAAAATTGGAAGAAACTAAATGTGTCAGTGTTGTTTCGATGTCAGACACTGACACATATCTGACATTGAACACACCTTCAATCTGAAGTGTCGGTACTATATAGCTAGTATGTGTTTACTTAAACAATTAAACATTAAATGGGAATCAGAAAGAACAAATGGATATACAAAAAGGAAAGCATTGGCAGAGTCGAAGTCAGCAATACTCATGTTGGAGGCACACTATCTTGCAAACTCTTGAGTTTTGTGGCTATTTAAGGAAAAAAATGTTTTGGGAAACATACCACTATATTATTTGCTTACTATGTTTTTTTAATATGATGAAAACCTGAGGCCTCTATGCCTTCCTAACATAAATAATATCCTCACAGGTTGTGACTGTAGGAAATTTTCAAGGAGGTGGTGCATTCAATGTTATTCCCGACTCTGTCACAATTGGTGGCACCTTCCGAGCTTTTTCATACGAAAGCTTCATGCATCTGAGAAACCGGATTGAGCAGGTCCGTTATGAAAAAAAATAGAATCATTTTGTGCTTTAAATGTAAATAATGAGCTCTAATCCCCCCCCCCCCCATCATCAATAGTTGTTATACAAATTCTTAAGCAACATACATTAAGTAGATGTTCTGGATACCAATCGAGATAGACACAAACCCTTTGCATGGAAAATTCTACGTGGCCAATTTTCTTTTGTTGTCATTCTTATCTTATTTCTGTCGCTTAAATGATTGTACTTATAGTTATCACTGCGATCCTACTAGTCGTTGAGACTGTTTCGATTATGTAGGTTATCACTGGACAAGCTGCTGTCCACAGATGCAATGCAACAGTCAACTTCCTTGAAGAAGAGAAGATTTTCTTCCCTCCAAGTATAAACAACGCTGGATTGCATGACTATTTCCGAAGTGTTGCCGGGAGTTTGCTTGGTGTCGACAAAGTTAATGATATGCAACCAGTGATGGGGGCAGAGGACTTTGCATTCTATCAACAGGCTTTGCCTGGATATATTTTCCTTCTTGGAATGAATAATCACTCGGCTGAACGTCTTCATATAGTGCATTCACCGTATTTCAAAATCAATGAAGATGTACTTCCTTATGGTGCTGCACTTCACGCCTCGTTAGCTGCTAGGTATCTTGTTGAATTTCATCAGGAGGAGGTACCAGTACTAGAGGGAAAATATCATGATGAATTATAGCAAAGGTTATTAAAAAAGGCCATATCATTCATTGGGTTGGACACATTTGTTGTAGATGAGTTATCATTTTTATTCTAATAATAATAAAAATATCACAACCCTTTGTGTTAGAATCTTTAACTTCGGTGATCTATTGTGGTAAATCTTTAGCTATAAGTCCATCAAAATCAGCTGCTGTGAGCGTTTATCAATTTCCACAACAATGGGTGAAAAATTCTTTGAACTCCCGATAACAAGGTAAATTGATAGAATCATTAGATCTTGATAGAACAGAATGAGTTCTATTTTTTTGGGGGGTATGTACTAAGAGGAGAACAAAATGCCGATATGGATAAAAAAAGTTATATAACTTTAATTTAAAAATGTTAGAACATTATTATGTAAAGGAAGTGGAATATGATGATAACTTAGATTAAACAGCCATTTGCTTTTAAAAAAAAAATTAAACTACCATTTGCGCCTTTAAATATGTTAGCAATGTCACTAGTGTTATTAGAATTACAAAAATATTTTTGAACGTGTCTTTTACTATTTACTTTGGGATTCAATTGGGTCTTTTGTTAATTAATTTAATATTTAAATGAGTTTTTTTTTTTAAATTTGATTCATAAAATTATTAATAAAAAATATTAGATTTATTTTTAAAGTTTTGATGCATTAAAGGATTCTAATGATACTGTTTTTTATATTTAGAAACTAAGTCGATTGTTTATTTGATAATTTATTTATCAAGTAATTGAATAAATACATCTCTAAAAAGTTGAATAAATTCACCAAAACATTTGATATTCTACGCGTTACAATGAGGTTTTAACGCAAAAATGTCAAAACTCTAAAATGTAGATTTAATTGAACATACCGCTACACAACAATTTAATGCAAATTAAATATAATATTCGTAAAAATTCATTTTTAGAAGAGTCAAAATTGATTCTGAATAGTTAAAATTGATTTTGATATATTTAAATTTTTTTTATCAAAATTTAAAATTGATTTTAACTTCATTCTAAGACTTTTATCTTTTTCTTCAAACATTATCAATTTAATGATATAACTCTTGCATTATACAAAACTATTTTTATTGATATTTAGACAAAGTAACAAAAACAGTAAAAAACTAAGTATATATATGCGAAAAGCCAAAAACCTATATTTGAATTCAAAGTAAATATATTGATCTTAACAATACTGATATTTAACCGTATGCAAAACTATTTTACTTGCGGTAATTTAACAAAGCTTAAACTTGTCAAAAAGCATGTTGATGTTTGTTTATGCTTGTGATTCAAACCACAATGTCGTGACCATGATATTTCAATAAGCAGATAATCAAACACTTGGCAGGCGTAGCAGTAGTAGTATTGCAAAACCGCGAAATGGCTACCATTTCAAACCTAACAAACTCTCTCCCACTCCATATCCGAAAATTCAAGTTCCCACCTTCATCTCCATCTCCATCTCAATCTCATCGTTTTCCTCTTTCTACTTTCTCATGCTCCCTCCCCGAGCCACAACCCCAACCCCAACCCCAACCCAACAATACAACCTCAAATTCCAAAACTCTCAATCCCAATTCCAATTCCAATGCCAATTCCTATTTCCCAAAGCGTGGCCAAACCATCGAGTTGCTCTGCGAATCCCTCGCCTACAAAGGCAAAGGACTCTGCAAAGTCACTGAAACCGGTTTCGTCGTCATGTGCGACCGTGCACTTCCCGGCGAACGTTTCATTGGTCGTGTCACTCGCAAAAAGGGAAATTACGCTGAGGCTACTAAGCTTGAAACTTTAACTCCTCCCTTTGACATTGTCGATGCGCCTTGCGTTTATGTTCCTCATTGTGGTGGTTGCAAAACGCAGAATTTGTCTTATCAGGCTCAGGTTAAAGCTAAAGAGGAACAAGTTCGTGATTTAATCGTACATGTTGGAAAGTTTTCTCACAAAGATTTGGAATTGCATGGTATTATGAAGTCTATTGTTCCTTGTGACATTCAGTTTCAGTATAGAAACAAGGTTTGTTAGTTAGTTAGTTAGTTAATGCTCGGTTCTGTTTGTCACTTTTTAAAGCTAAGACAATGTTTGGATAAAAAAACTTAATTAAGCACTTATGACATACATAGCTATGTATAAATTATTTCTATCACAAAAATAAAATAAAGTAAAACCGTTGTCTTGTATAATATAAGTTGTTTTCGAAATCTATCTTGGATAGCTTATGAAAATAAGCTTCTTAAGCTCTATCAAACAGTTTCAGAATTGCTTATGCTAGTAGATAAACTTAAATAAATCAATTTAACGAGGTCCTATACATGGGATGTGTAAGTTATTTCTACAACAAAAGATATAATGAAGTCAAATTGTTGTCATATATCATATAAGTTGTTTTGATATGCTATCTTGAAGAGTTTATAGAAATAAGTTTCATAAACTCTCCTAAAAGTTTCGCAAGTGTTTATGTCAGTAGATAAGTTCAAAATAATTCAATTCAAGTAGGCCTTATATATATATGATGTAGATACATTTGGATGATAACTAACTTGTGTTGTGCTTTGTTTTCTTTCTTTGTGTAGATGGAATTCTCATTTGGTCCCCATAAATGGTTGCCTAAAGAGTTACTGCACGAAAGAAATGTTGATGGTGGGAGTGAAAATTATGCATTGGGATTGCATATTCCTGGTTTTTTTGATAAAATTCTAAATGTTGACAAGTGCTTACTGCAAACTGATCCTGCTAACAAGGTATGGAATGTTATTTTATTTATTTGGAATGAATTACAAACTAAGCATTTTAAACCAGAAAGATTAACCATAGGTGCCAGAGACAAAATCTATTCTTTAACTAGATGTGGTAGCCCGGAAAGTGAAAAGCTTGTAACAGAAAGAGATAAGACAGCCGCCTGGCTAGGAATCTCAAAAACCGTCGTACAAATTTATGTTAGCCATCTGTTTTTCTTGGCCGTCTCCAATTTCTCAAGTTTAGTTTGTTCACAAAACCTTTATGTTTGGATTGGGTGGTATGTAATGGAATAGAGTGGAAAGGAAATGAATGGAGTGGAGAGGATTAGAACAATTGAACAAAGGTCCCTTTCCATTGAAGATGATCTTCCATTGACGTCTCAATAAGGATGTCATCACTTTCCATTTCATTCCATCAATTTTTATAATAAATCCAAACAATGGAATATCTGATCAGTCTATTTCATTCCATTACGTACTACCGATCCAAACATACTGAAGCTACTGAGCGTTGTAACTATTCATGATCATTTTGATAATTATACTCCATTAGAAAGTTAGATGTGTGTTTGTGGGTGGCTGGGAAGGTGCTTACACTTTACAGTAAAATTTGGTTATCAAGAGCTCTGTGTCTGAAACACAGAAACAGAAATGTGCTGTAAGATGCCAGAGGTGTGTACCTAACTGAAAGGGCCTTATCTGAAATACCAACTAGGCACCGACCCTTTTATGACTTCCCTTGTTTCGTCTCACAACATCGGACACTCGTCTTTGTGGCTTTAGTTACACAATTTTATCTGGTTCCAGAGTTTTGTAAGATTCAACTATTGCCTGTTTCTGTGACAGTAACCTAAACTTATTTGATTTCATATCCCAACTTGGAAGTTTATTACCCTCTCCTTATGTTTTGACTTGAACATTTGAATAGGTTCTTGCAGCTATCCAAGAATGTTGGAGAGATCCTCAACTCGGTTTCTCTCCCTACAATGTTCATTCACACTTAGGATTTCTTAAGCATTTGATGCTGAGAAGTGGAAGGTATTTAAGTTATATTTTATGTTCCCTGTCTTAATTGTTTTAGGTACACTTGGACATTGTAGTTCTTGCATTTATGTTCTAAATCAACCATACAAAACCATCTTATAAGGTGAAAGATGCTTACCACTTATAACCACAATTCAAACCATATTATTATCCATTGTGTGACTCTCAACAAACACTAACGCTCAGGAATGGCATATGGAGCGTAACCTAGGTGACTCAATAATATGAGTGACCCAACAAATATATGATAGACTCTTATACTCTTTTTGAATATGGGTTGAAATCAACCACACAAAAAAGCTTATAAGGTGAGGGATGACCACCATTTATAACTACTATTCAAACCATATCATCATACTATGTGAGATTTCCTACACCAGACAATGCTCAACAAACAATTAATTTAAATGGGTAGAGTTGATTTTTCTTCTTCTAAAAATTAGGGCACAGGTATGGGTGGATATGGTATATAGAAATTTTCAATTAAACAATAAAGTCATCTAATCATAAGATAAAGACAATCTCCATGATGTTTCAACTCCAAATTTTCAACAAAAATATATATCATGTGAGCAAATAATACCCAAAGAAGGCATCAAATTTAAAGGGCGAAATAACAATGTTTCATTTGAAGAGTACCTTGTTTTCTATCAATATTAACGTTTCATTTTTTGTTCCAGAGATGTAATGACCGGTCTGCCTGAAATAATGGTCAACTTTGTGACCTCTTCCTACATGCCCGAGCTGCTGAAGGTCCTAGTTGATAAAGTTTCTGCATTTCCTGAAGTGGTGGGTACTTAAGTTTTTCAATTTTTGTTACGCTTATACATTCCAAACTTTCTCCACATGTGCTTCTTCCTTAACTTTCCAAACTCCTAAAATCGGTTATGCTTTGAAATAAGGTTTTTTTGTTGTGTTTTGTTTTTTGTTTGTTTTTTTTTCTGTTGAAGATATTAAAAAGTGCTTTAAGGTTATATGAGAGTGGGTCTTAACATGGTAGTAGAGTTTCTATGATCAAGTGGTCTGGAGTTTTGAGCCTTGCTACGCCCATTCTTTTTTATCAAATTTAATTTCTATTCAAGGTAAAATTGTCTTATGCATTCTCCATGCTTTAAGCCAAAATGGCTATAACCCGTGGGAATGTCTAATTAGAAAAACACGAAGCTATGTGGCGCTTCCTCCTAACATCTTAAGCTTTTAAGTTTTAGGAGAGTCGCACCTTAACTATATCTATCAATTTCATTGACTCCTAGATTTCAAATTTCAAGGTATATCCTGGGGACGGATCTGTAACACCACACTACTAACTAAATAGGGAGGGGGTGGAACTTAGGTGACTGATGCTGGGCGAACTAGAAGCAATGAAGGGGGATATGTAAGAGATTGCTTGAAAAAAGTGATGTGATTTTAGTTTGGAGTTCAAATTTCATTTTTGCATTGGGTTTCCTTCATTAATTAATTGTCATTTTATTCAATATTTAAATCTAAAACCAACTGTCTCAGTTTTATTGTATGGACATTTGACCTTGTTAACCTTAGTTGCAAACGATATGTATATATTGTATTTAATACCATTGAAGTTCCTTCGCTGCATGAATGATAGGTAAGCGTCATGAATAATATAAATACTTCTGTTGGTAATACATCTGTTGGGGAGGAGGAATACACTTTGTACGGGAAATCTAGCATTACAGAGACCTTAAGAGGGCTTACATTCCAAATATCAGCAAACTCTTTCTTTCAAACAAATACTCATCAGGTTTACAGTATGCCAAAAAGTTTGGCTCTCTCTTTAGATCCTGTCCCATATTTTTTTCTTGAAATGAATCATGACCATCGGCAAAGAAATATAAGCAATTCTTTTCCCCTATTAGGCAGAAGTTTTGTATAAACTTATAGAAGAATGTGCCGGCATTAGAGGAGATAACTCAGAAATTGTCCTGGACCTGTTTTGTGGAACAGGCACTATAGGTCTGACACTTGCAAGAAGGTAATCTGTTATCTACATTTGGTTTTAGTAGTTTAGAAAAAACTGTCAAATAATTAAAGTGATGTCTTCTCTTCCAATTTTGAACAGTGTAAGGCATGTTTATGGCTACGAAGTAGTTCCTCAAGCCATCTCAGATGCCCGACTTAATGCCGAGATAAATGGCATACAAAATGCAACCTTCGTTCAGGGTGATCTTAATAAAATTGATGAGAATTTTGGGAAGAACTTTCCTAAACCTGACATTGTTATTTCAGGTTTCGTTGCTCTATGTGTTCATATTCCTACCTACTCTATTGTTATATGTATTTTTATTAATTAGTTTGGCTTGTGTAATTTGTTTAAATTGACTGTAGTCTTGATCCAAAGTATATATGTGGATCTATCCTACTTGTTGAAATTGCCATTGCTGTTCACTTTTTCCCCGTTCATTTTGAATGTCGTTTCATTGAAGCAAGTGGATAACTGTTCTGCATTTGTTTACATTTTAGCGGTATTTGCTTCGTTTTGTATTTCTTGTATGGAGGCAGATATGCTGGTTTATGCGTCTGTTGGTAAATAATTAATGTTTGCTTCAGGTCATCAACAGACAATTTCCATGCCGAGAAAACTAGACTCTATTTCAAGTATTAACTTGCTGATCATATATATTCTTCATACTGACTGAAGATCACAATTAAAATCGCTTGTTGTCATTTTGTGTGATAATCCAGATCCCAACCGCCCAGGAATGCACATGAAGTTGATTAAATTCCTGCTAAATCTTAGGGCACCTCGCATAGTCTATGTCTCATGCAATCCTGCCACTTGTGCACGTGACCTTGATTATCTCTGTCATGGTGTGGTATGTGTTATTTAATTTAATTTTAGCTCTAGTTCTTTGAAATTCAACTATTTGAGTTGTTGACGGTTTTGTGCAGGCAGAGCTGAATATAAAAGGTTGTTACAAGCTAATAAGCCTACAATCAGTTGACATGTTCCCACACACACCTCATATTGAGTGTGTTTGCCTTCTAGAGCTTTGTTGATCAGTGATCATTTAAACCTTTCCATTTCGAGGTTAGGCACCATTTTGTTTTCTCTTCTACATCTGGGATGGACTACTTTGCAGTTTGAACCTTGAATGTCTGATGAATTTTGAATGACTTTCAATTCTTTTGGATTATATTTGGGAAAAGACCAATCAATTACCATAGCACTTCTACATGATTTCTTGTTCTAATGTCGCTGTCATCTGTGATTACAGTTTTTTAATGTAAATGAATGTGAAGTGCAATATTCAATGGATAGCTGCACTCTGGATTTATGCTTTTCAGCAGGATTAACTATGACTTGCATCCATGGCTATAAGAAATAAGAAATTTCAATAAAAATTACACATCCTCTTACCCTGTATTTCTATTATACAATTCTCAAGACCTTGTTAAAGGGCTTCGTGGAGCTAGTATAATATATATATTAGCATAATGATAACAGATCACCTCTGTAAAATTACATAATGCTCAATCTATATGATGCATTAGTGTCTACTACTGGTAGTATGAATTGAAGTTGTGCGTCATTGAGAGTTGGGACTAATAATCCAAATGTTTGTGCACAGTTCTATTGTTTGTTTGTTTGATTATTTACCCCCTTTTCTTTATTTCTCTATTTTTGCCATGTCTTTCAGGAGATAACAAGTTTGGGCCTAGATATAGGTCAAAGTTGGGTCTTCAAGTTGATAAATGGGAAGGCACATACTTTCACGCTGCAAGGTTTGACTAATTTTTTGCTATCCAAAACTATGACATCAATGTACAAAATCATTTTGTATGGTAGTAGCATTTGCAAGCATGCATAGATAACTACATTGTTGCCAACTTTCTAATATTTCTCATATAATCTATTTATGCAGATCCCCCAAAGGTTGGATTAGTTCTTAACCTCCAAATGTGGATTACTATTCCTTTTCTTGTGACCGGTCCATCATCAAGTAGACCATATCCTAAAGTTGTCTGATTGTTGCATAATTGAAGAAGATTGAGGTGCAACGCAAGTGCATGTTTGGCCGTATGAGTAAACCATATTCATTGTGAATATATCATATATATTCAGTGTGAAGTATCATCATTCATAGTCTGTTCTTCCTCTGTCTTTGTAATGTTTCAAGACTAGGTTCTGCTGTCATGCTGGGTAAGAAAATAAACAGTATCAACAGGGGTAAGCTTTCAATTCATTTTTGAATGTTGTATTGATATCATTATTCAAAGGGGGTACTAACACAAACTGATAGCAGCCTTGAATCTTGCCGATATATCCCCTAACTTGTAAGCTAAACAAGATCTGTATGATTCACAATACTCAACTTATTTTTTGAATGTATCTTAATGAAGAATAGAAATCACTTTAACCTGTCAAAGATTTGAGTAGGGCAGATTTGTGTACAAGTAATATGATTGGATAATAGAATGATGGTTATAGATTGTGTTCGGGTTTCTGGACTGCTGATGGTTAAAATGTGATGGCTACGGGAAATAGAGGAAGTACATCTCCTATCATCTGGTATTTAATATTTATAGATGGTCCAGATTATTGACACATAATGATTAATTTTCAAACTCATCCTGTGACATTCACAATCTATTTTTTATTTGTATGTTGACACGTGTTGATTGTTGAAGTCTTGAAATTGGTAAATAAGATGGTTATACATCCAACACCTACATTGAAGGAAATGACTATCAGATGGTATGTTGTTTAAATTCCAGATGGATATTGAAAATGGAGTGGCACGTTGAATGTATTTTATACTAGCTAGGTAAGAACAACAATCATGATGTCATAACCAAAACCAATAATCATGATCACCAAGGTTGCACTTGAAGGCAGCATTAGGTTTTTGTAATTGTACTTATATGCCTACTTGGAATATTGTGGTTATGTATGGGTAGTAGCAAAACTTGTGTATTGATTTTCTACTGCGGCTGTAGAGTCATTGAATTTAAGTGGAAGTGGATCAGTTAAGTCTTGCATCCAAATTTATTGACTCTACAGACGATAAAAGAATTTGGGTCAGTAAAATTTGGGGAAATGGCGAATGAAATTAGAATGATAAATGAAATAGTTTTAATGGTAATGAACAAGGATCAATTATTAATTCTTCAACTTTAAAAGCATGAGTAAAGAAAAGAAAAGGACATAGATGGTTGGTTGGGCCTGGTATCGTGTGTACGTGGGGGTCAGCATCATAATAAACCCCATAGTAGGGTAGGGTCCTATATTTGGTTGTTAAATGTTAAGCTACGGCCATTGAATGTGACAAACCTATTGTATATGCATGCATGTTAGTGAAGAAAAAAAACTTACTAGTCAATAACATTAAAAAGAGATAAAGATGGAAACTTTTTTCACGACCGCGACAATTCATTTATATTTGATATAAATTCTTTTTTCTTTCAACAATAAATAATATGTTGGTTTCAGATTTGTACCAAGATCCTAGCTGCGTATAATCAAAGGCATATTTGAAAAGAGGTGGCAAATGGGTGTTAGTGTTTAGTCGACATTACAATGAGAATTCTTTGAAGGGTAATAATTAGAGTGGTTCTAAGTTGGGCCATTGTAGAGATGTTATGTTATGTTATGGGTTTGCATGGGTAGGCTAGGACGAAGTCTACCACCTAATGGTCCATTTCTTTCCCAATTTCTTCATGTGTTTTGTATCAATTAATGTAACAAACCTGTTTTACTTTTGTCGGCAAAGGTTCTTAGAAGCTTGCAGAAACAAAACTCGGACCTACTATAGTACTACTATGAATGCATTCATACGACTTACCTACTTTGATCATTTTTCTCTTTCATGATGTGAAATGAATATTTGTGTGTTAAACATTTTTCTAATGATAAAGATGGATAGACGAGACAACCCCAACTAATTAAGAATGCACCTCTAATATTTTTACTTTTTTTTTACTTGCTACTAAATACGTTATCAGTTCTTCAACCATTAAGAAGTTGTCATGCTTAAATAAGAGCGTTAAGTTAATGTCTGAACAATTATAATTGAAAGTTCACTATGAAACTATTTGCTATATAATTTTGCAAGGACTCAAAATTTTTTTAATGCTAAAAATATATATAACTCAAATTTTAAATTATATAAATGGGGGACTATCGGCAGCTGGTTATTGGGCTGAGCCATATAAGCAAACAGCTCACCTATATATCCTACTCCACACTTACTTATTTACACCCCCACATATTTTTCAAAGTAAATGTTTCTATCATTTCATTAAGATAAATTTACATGCCCCAAGTGGATTCCTCAACCTAATTTTTATTTTATATATAAAAAAAAATACCAATTATTGATCAAATTCGAAAGAATTCAATTTATATTTCACAATGACGTCAGTTTGAATACCGCTGCTAATTTGATAGCTTAGTTGGTGAATAATATTAAAGTAAGCTCAGTAAACTTCTTTTTTGTTGTTGAGGGAAAGCTCACAAAACTCATAATTTAAAAAGTGGATTATTTGCTTCTTATCACACTATTTCAAAATTTAAAGTAAGATATTTATTTATTTATTTTTCTCATGTGACGAAATCTTCTTCATCTCATATATTTTTCTCAATCTATAATGAATGGTGAAAGAAACATGAGAGAAGTTGAGGAAATGCAATGGTAATAATGATGGGGCGCATGTGATGTGAGCATCTACCTATCTATGCCTGATCAGAACTCTCTGATTCCGTGAGAGCAATATGCAACTCATGCTAATAAAGTTCAAATTAGATATATAAACTAAAACACAAAAATGTTATATGTAACTTGCTTTCTCTATCCACAAATATTAATTCATTAACTATGCTAGCTTTCAAACAAATTTCATGTTCCAAACCTCTCCACTCCACCATGCTAATGCCCACAAGAAATCATCATATTTATCTATCTAATTTAAGAAGGGTTCCTCTAATAACACATGCCAAAATTTCACAAATATATATAATGTTGCACGAGATCTCTTTTTGGTAAAAATATATTCATAATTTAGATTTTTCATTAGATTGATACTACGAAAATGTTTAAAAATTATTCGAAATTCTAACGACATAAAATTATCCCTGTTATTATGACTGAATCAATTATTTGACCGATCTCAGTTCGATAAAAATGTAAGAAAATAAATGTGTTTCTCAAAACTCAACTCGTCGAACTATTATTAATTAAGTCACCGTCGATGTTGTAAAAATTTCATATAATTTTTAAATATTCATTTACGATAAATTAAATCACTTTAAAATTTACCCATTTAATATAAATAAGGACATTAATTGATTTTCTTATGTGTAATTTGAATTCAAAAGATGCTTAAAAACTAAAGAAGGTAGTGCAAGAGAATATGAAATTGTGGTTCCCTAACCTTAATACAACTTATAAAACATTTATATAAAAAGCAGAGCAGAGATGCAGAGGAGTCTCATATCAAGTATCAAAAAATAATTAAAAATCACAAACTTGAGTCATCCATTCAAGTCTATTAAGCATTGAATTTGGAGCAATTTAAGATGCAAAAAGTTTAGTCCTACATCACTACTATATTCATATATTTAATCAATAGATTCCTCAAACTTACCCTCCAAAGACTTAAACAAGTAATTTAGTAAAAAGTGAAAAACATCACTAGGCTATGATTATAACTATGATTAACAAAAATCTTTGTAAAGAGAGTGATGATGCTGCTAAAAAGATGCTCTAACTTTCACTGCAGTTTTCACTGCAACTTTACAGTGCGCATGGAATATACAAAAACAGTTCAGAGTTTTCTCCACTTTATAAAAAAATATACAAAAAAAAAATAAAAATAAAGTAAGATAATATAATATTCAATTAATTCAGTTGAGATTCAAAATTCTTGTCTGAATTCTCATGCTTCCCTTCTGGAATAAAACACCCATCAAGCTGACCCAAAAGCCTTATCTTTTCCACAAAAAAAACCATTGTAATGCTCAAAACTGTTAAACCATATATTATAATCATAATAATATGAATACCCTCTTCTACCTTTTTTTCCTTGCATAATAATAAATGATCAAATGCTTATTATATATTATATAATTTCCTCTCACATAATTGTTCAAGTACCAATATTTGTTCTATTGCAAAAGTTTTGTACTTTTTGTTCTTCCTATCTATATAAGTTTCTCTTCATCAACAAACACACACTACATCAATATTGGTCTATCTTCCATGGCATATGATTAAGGTACAAACTTTATTCTATTACTTTCTATTCTCTCTTCAATTTTTTCAATGTATTTGGTCAAAGTTATAAAACACAGAACTTAAAAGTTCTTACTTTATAATAGTAATTTTTTACAATAAAACAGTACATAGAATTCAGTTTCTAAATCTGAAATATTTTTTCTTTCCCTTTATCACAATTTTCATCCTAATGAATTGAGGAAGACATGCAGTTAATGCTACTGAGTACCAAATTCTAAGCAAGGATTCTCATTCTGGTGGCTCTTGGTGTTCTGGTTTTGGAAGTAGCTGGATCTAGAATTGGTAAGCCCTTCAAAACTAAATTTATACATATACTTTTGTTATAACAACAACCCTATTCAAAAAGAAAACAGATACGAAAAATACAAACAAATAACACCTGAGATATGATCACGCAATTTGACCAGTTTTGTTTATGTCTTTGATTATAAAGCGATTGCAATACTTTTCCAATATGATTCAAATTTAAGATTATATATTATAACTTGTGTTTAAATACTCAACCAGCTCGATCAACCTGTCTACTTATCACTAACTATGAATGATACCCAATAATTTTGAACCTATAAACACGGTACATATTTATTTTATCTGATATATATATATTCTTCAATATGATAGGAAAAGAAGGATCATTTTGTCATTCAAGTTTCAATTAGATCTGTCTCTTGGCTTGGTTTCACTTCATTAGAGATTGTAATCGTCAAAGTAGTCACTATACATGGATAGTCTTATTTTGAATGACTCACAACAACTTGTAGTCAACAACAACATACCAAACTTGTGGAACACTCAACCACAAGACCTTGAAAGAGACTATTCAACTTCAAGTCTTCTTAATTATCAAATGCAAGACATAATAACTATGATACCAAATACAACTTCAGGAGCTGGAATCAGTTGTGAAGAAAATTTAATATTCCAATCATGCCCTTCCCTTTCAGCCAATTATGAGCAAGATTTCAACATGGCCCACCAACAACATCTCATCAATGGAACACAAAACAACAAGGCTACTAAAAGCTCTCTTGAATCACTTGATTGTTTGCTTTCAGCAACTAATAGTTATAACACTGACACTTCTGTTGAAGATGATGGAATCTCCATGATTTTTTCTGACTGCAGAAAAAACTTGTTGAACTTAAGTTGTTATGGAAGTGCAGTTTCCTCTGCTGAATCTCAGAGTAATATTTCCAATCAAAGTTCATCAGATCAAGGTAAAATCATTGATTCTAAAGTTCATTCCACAAAAAGGACTAATGATCAATATGATTATGATCCTTACTTCAGTATTACTCAGAATTCTTGTGCTAATGAAAGTGGTTTCAAGCTTATCTCAGAGAAACCACCAAAATCAAAGAAACCAAGATGGGATAACAAGTGTCCTGGCTCATCAAATATCAATTTCCAACAGCCGAATTCATCGACATTGTCGTCTTCCATTGAAGAGCCTGATCCAGAGGCAATAGCACAAATGAAGGAAATGATATATAGAGCTGCAGCATTTAGGCCAGTGATGAATTTGGGTTTGGAAGAAGTGATGGAAAAGCCTAAAAGGAAGAATGTTAAGATATCAAAAGATCCACAAACTGTGGCTGCAAGGCAAAGAAGGGAAAGAATAAGTGAGAGGATTAGGGTTTTGCAGAAGATTGTTCCTGGTGGAACAAAGATGGACACTGCATCAATGCTTGATGAAGCTGCTAATTACCTCAAGTTTCTTAGATCACAAGTCAAAGCATTAGAAAATCTTGGAAACAAGATTGATACAATGAATAATAATTTTCCTCCTACAAATATAGCCTTCTCTTTCAGCCCTTCAATTCCCATGCAAAACTCATTTTCCCATCCAAAACCCTAATGATCACAACATCCAATATTCCAAGGGTTGAAATGATTAGTATCAATACATCATTTGTAATAAAATATAAACAAAAAAGTACATGTATCTATGTATCTGATTCAAAATTCAGATTAGATACACATACTTTTTTTGATTAGATTTTGTTCCAAATGAAGTACTAGTATCATGGTAGAAATGATGTAAAAAAAGAGGTCAACGAAAGAACTTCATAACCTCTAATTATTTCATCCAATCACAATGATTAATTAACATGTTATCATGTTCTAGCCAAAGTTTCAATTTTGTTCAATGTCTATTATGTAACTTTCTTCATTAATATTTGTTTAAATTCTCATTAATGAGTGTGTTTTCTAGCTAGTTTCTATCTTAATGAATTATGTGCATTATGCATGCATGAAATGAGATCATAGGGTGCTTTTGCATACATTATGCTTTTGATACAATTGCATGTATTTTCTTTTTTAGGAACTAATAAAAGATGATTATAGTGAAAGTAGTAATCAAATTAAGTAATGGAATTGAGTAACACAACCTTTTAGCTTACAGAAAGGTCTAGCAATTATAACACTATGATGATGATTAAGATCAAGGGCTAGAAAGTGACTTTCACTTTAAGTTTGTTTTAAAATAGTTTAATGCAATTTGTGTACTTAGGTGTATTTTTTTTTAGATTTTCAAATGAAGGGGTGTTTTTTAATTAGTGATTTGTAACATTGTGGTGAGCTAACCAATACAAAAAACATTCTCTTAAGAATATTAGTGTCAGTGGTCCTGTCTCCTTGATTCAATCCAAAGCGTGCTCTTGAAAATCTCTCTTAATTCATATTGCTCAGCACGTGTATGTATATTCTTCTTTTTTGGCAGGACTGCTCTTGTTTGTCATAAGCAACACACATATGTATAAAACCTCCCTAATTTCTAAAGTTACCTTATTTTGACATCAAATGGGACAACAAAATTCAATAATATATGGTTAATGAATATGATAGGGTGTCACGAAATTTAGATTATTAATGTAATTTAAATATATGATTAATTACGTTGATAGATGATTAATGAATATAATAAAATGTCATATTTGATTAATCATTTATAAAAATATAATATAATTAACTGCAATTTTAAATGTTATTAACCACAATTTTTAAGCTGTGTATGTTTGAACATAAATTGTGATAAATATATATTATGTATATTTCGAAAATTTCACAATTATGTATATTCAAACATGGATGGAGAAGCGGAGAGAGACAAGCCGCAGCGATGATGGTTGCAGAGGAGAGAAACTGCACAATGGAGATGCGAAAAGAGAGTCTGAATGAGAAACCGACGCATCATCTCTTGATCTTGGTCCTCAGACTATCTCAATCTATTTCTTATATTTTTTAGGTTCTTACTCTTTTCCTCTTTTACTATTTGTTAATTGTGAATTGTTTTAATTTAAGATTGTGAGCTAGTAGTAGTGTGTGAATTGTATTTATAACTTTGTGATTTGTGAATGATTTTAGTATGAGAATTAAGATTCTGAACTTTAATGTGCGAATTGTGACTTTGTGATTGTGAATTGTTTATTGTTTTTCTGATTAGTGTAGTGTGGATGTGAAATTGTGCATTTGTGAACTATTTTACTTTATATGAATATGAGTTGTAACCTTGACAATTGTGAACTATTTGTCTTAATGTTTTGTGTAATTAATTTGTGTATTTTTTTAGAAGTGATCCGATATTTAAATATATGAAAATTAATACATTTTTCAAGAAGAAAGTTTCCAACAAAGATGAAAATTGTAATGCGCATACATTTTATTTGATTGAATTGTGTGAAGCTCTAAAACCTTGTGTGAATTGAAACTCCAACTTTTCCAACTCGTCGACTATGTATGAATTATGTGAAGTTCAAAAAAATAAGGAATGCGGGTACATATTATTTGATTGATTGGCTAGTCTGTCTTATTTTAATTGTTCCGGTTTCTAGCTGAAAGCTTTAGATCTGATTCAATTATCGATGATTTCAAGACTTTAGGAGAATGAAAGACACAACTTTAATTTGATGTAAATGTCTCTTTTCATAGATTATATTTTTATTTTGTATAGATGTTATGTCGAATTTATGATAAAACTATATGACTTTTATAAATTTCAATTATAATATTTTAGTTAATACTTGTGGCTCCCCTTAACATTTTGTGCAAGTTCTTATTACTATATATACTAATTGTAATATATTTAATTGTGTTAATCATCTAAATTATTGTTATTTTTGTTGTGATTTTTATGTGTCAAAATATTTTCTCTAATTTGTATAAAATTAAGTTATGTAGTTCTTATATATTAGTGTAACTAATGATATTGTTAATGATGATGACTATGATAACGACGGCTACAACGAAATGTGTGATGTGGTCATATATATAATAGAACATATGCATTATTTTAATGTAGCTAGCTCGAATATCTTCACTATGCACATGACTCTGTGCTACTGTATCTGCATGTGGCATATATTTCCAGTACAAAATGAAACCCTTTCGGCCTTTCCTCTGTCATACTTGAGAATTATTCCTACTTTTTGTTCACCATTGATCATGAACTAAATAAAAGACTATATCTAATGCTACCACTAATTATAATTATATTGTCTTTTTGCTCAAAGTCCACATCTATCACATAAATTGAAAGACTACATGTCTACATCCAACACCATATAAATTCAAATTCGTCAAAAATTACTTCCTCCGTTTTATAATAAATGTCGATTAAAATTTTTGTACATATATTAAAAAATACAATAATTAAAATAAAGAAATGAATCATTTTACTAAACTACCTACTTTAATTATTGGTGAGTTTTTTTACTATTATCAATCTAAAATATAATAATATTTAAAAGTTATGTACGTATATAGTAACCATTAAAAGATAATATACGAAAAAATAATTAAAGTTGCATTAAAAATTGTGAAATACATTTATTTTAAGATTTTATTTGTTGCTAAATAGACACACATTGTGAGAAGAAGTAAAAAGAATGAATATGTAAACAAATTCATAACATTCAAGTTAATAGAATATAATGGCAAAATGCTTACAAATATGTTAAAATAATCAAATTAACTGGAATATGTCTCTAGATATGTAGTATAGACGAACACCGCACATAATGAGAAATAAAAAGAATAACACACTAACAAACAAAACAACGTCGCACATCGACAACAAACTCACGAAAAATACAAAAAAAACTAAATCTATATGAAAATCACTTATTCAATTAAGCATTTAATTTCCATTCAAAAAGATTAAGCGTTTGTCATAAAAGTGCTTGTATAAACTATTTTTATAAAAAAAATAAAGTCAAATTATTTAATTTCATACTTTAAAAAAAAGTTGAGCAAGAGACAGTAATTATCATTTTATAATAATCTCAATACTTAAAATTACAAAATTGAATTTTTAACACTGAACTAGAATCTCAAATATAAATGAGTTAATTTCATATATTATATAAACTATTTATATAACTATCATGGAGAGAGTGTATAAATAAACTAAAAATATAATAAGTTGTTTTTTACAAGCACTTTAAATACTCTCAGCATAACTTTTACCAAATCCAGTAAAAATAATATTAGTATTTTGGAAATAATAATATTTAATAGGATAAGTTACTTAAAATTTGTGTATAATTAAGTCCAACAAACTATGCCATTTTTTAAGGAGAGAGATTATTTAAAAAAAAAAAGAAGAAGAATTGTTGACCATGAATATCTTGATTGGACAACCTTGATTATAGAGGATAAGGGTTGTTGAGTTTCTAGCTAAATATAGAAATTTTGTTGTGAAAAAAGGACCAGATCCAATTGGCTTATTATTAGTTTGGATTTGTCTCCGTTGAATTTTATTTTTCAACCAAAAAATTGTGTGTCTTGAAAAATGTTTTTGTGAACTCATTATCTTGTAGGCTTTCACAAGTGGAAGGAAAATCACGACAAATATAGATGCAATTTTGATTTTTTTTGGTAGTTGAGGATGCTATTTTTATATTTTATTTGTTAAATTTATGTGTATTCAATAAATATGACGTAGGAAGATTCGCGGTTAGGATCGAGAAAGAAACGTCAGATACTTTTTAAGTATTTAAAGACTTTCTATGCTGTAACGGCAGATACTTTTTAATTAAATAATTGATTTCGATAGTTTTTTCTTTTCTGGTGGATTCTAGAATTTGTTTGTTCTTTCGAATTTAGTGCTTATTAATCTTTTGTGATTCCGACTTCGTCAAAATAAAAACCTAATATTTTTTTCTTATTAAACAAAAACATCTAATATTTTGCACCTCAACTTAGTTTCAAGGAAAGAGATTCTTAACAAACATACAAGAGTGAGAAAAGTTGTTGGCTATTGTTTGAATTATCATCTTCCGCCTTATTTTTTTTCCATTTTTTTTACCATAAATTAACTTTCGAGAATGTAAACTTAAATGAAATATACTATTACAAAAGTAGTGCATTTAATATTTTGTGAGCAAAAGTGGAGGAGAGATAAACAATCAATCACCCTATTTGAAAGACTTGTTCTAAGGTCCAACATGTCCCTCAACAATAATGAGTTAATTCAAACTCCTGCTTTTTAAGTGAAATTGTGGTTACTGAATATAACACATTTCAACCTATAAAAATAGTGTATACTTGAACGTGAATTAGATAGTTAATGAATATGTACATTTATATGAAAATCATGGTCAATTTTATTCAATAGACGATTAATAAATTACTATATATTAATTATCTAAAAACGTAAAAATTCGATATTAATTTTTCGTGTCAAAATTGACAGGGAATAAACACGTGGATGTAAAATTTCCAACTTGCAAGAACTTAGCAACAATAAATATATATCATAGTAAATTAATCAAAATAAAAAAGTATAAAGAACATCGATATTTTAACGTACAAAATTCTTCAATGCAAGGATAAAAACCAAATAGTTCTACTATAATCTACAAGAACAAATTGTACCTACAGCCAGCCAAAATAGCAAAACACTAAAGTTTACAAATGAAAAGCAAGAAGAAAAAAATCACTAAAAAATTTGCTACTGTGCGAGCACGATTCCTCCCTTTTCATATGTCGTTTCGCAATCCGACTATTGAAAACAAAGACCTGAATGTTGCGAACCTGCTGTCCAAAAATCAGTCCGATCCAAATGGTTAATGAATGCACAATCGATGTTTTTATGAGACTGATTTGACAAAATCGGGAATAAAGTTTACTCTTCTCTTTTATCTTTTGGTGGCTGCCTTTTCTTTCAAAATAATCTCTCTCTTACGACCCTAATCAAACTTCTCTCCACTTAAATAAGTAAGACACATGAGCTACAATATTTGGGTCTTCTCTCTTACAACTCTAATCAGACCCTCTCCACTAAAATAAGTGAGATACATCAGTTACAATATTTGAGTCTTCTCTCTTACAACTTCGATCATACCCCTCTTCACTTAAATAAGTGAGACATATAGACTACAATATTTGAGTCTTTTTTCACGTAAAAATGAAGTCTAATACCCAACAAAAATAAGATATTTGTTGTTAGAATTTTTACCATCGGTTTCTAACCATTTCTAACCATGGTGAAGTAGCTAGAATTCAATTGTTTAGACAGTTATATTCGAGGAAAATACAAATTTAAAACTACTTTTAGTTGTATCTAAGGACTAACACACAAAAAATCTAGATCATGTATCTCTCCTTAGTTTGAAGAGTTGACATAATGTACTTCTCTTATAAAAAGGTATTGAACTCTTTTACTGAAATAATACACCTCTATTCCCACAATATTTTCAACACTTTTATAATAAACAAATGCAGACCAAAAAATTATTTGTTGCCATCTGTGTGTCGGAATTGATAAATTAACATGAAGACAATGATTTGCAGGCTAGATAGAGTATTTGACCGAAATTTTGAAAACTGTTGCCAATAGGCCAATTATTAATTCTAGTGTTTCGTAAATTTTTATTCATGTAAAATTTTAATATTTTAATTTTAGTTCTCTACAAAATAATAAACAATTTTAGTTGTTGTTCGAATAAAATATATTTAATTTTTAAATTTTTGAATTATTTTTTGTAAGTATATTTAGAATATTATTAAAATAAATTTTATATAAATTTAAAATATTTTAAATTAAGAGGAATTAATTATTAATTTTTTAAATGATATAAATTCAAAATAAAAGTAAAGAAAATATGAACGTAAAAATTAAATTTTAAACTTATTTTTTTAACAAATTTTTATAATATTTTAAACAAGTCTAAAAAAAACAATTCAAAAATATATATTGACATTCTAATATGGAGTAAAACTTTTTGTATAATAATTTTATATGGATTAAAAAATATATTTTTTTAATAAAAACTATAAAAAAAATTTAAAATTTTATAGATATTAAAAACTTATTTAACCCTTAATTCTATTAAAAAGTTTATTGGTGTTGATTAAATAACCATATATTTTCTCTAGAAAAACATATAATTTAAGAAAATGTGAACCAAATTACACATATTAAAGTATTATTATTAATCACATTTAATTCATACAATCCCAAAAATTAAATCTATTACCTAAATTGTTATCAATGATTATTAATAAATTGGATCATTGAAAATATAAAAAAAAAATATTTTAAGTTATAAATAATTTAGAGAAATTATTGAGTTTTGTTTGCATTTTATTTCCAAAATATTAGTTAATTTTATTTATACTTCACTCAGAGAAAGTACAATGCAAATCCACCGTTAGGTACTATTTGTTAATTAATCAACTTGGAATTCAACCTTCAAATTCAAATGTAACGGCACCTATGCGTTCTCTTTGTAACATTCATATTGAGCGTAAAATTTACGTGAATTCTACTGTTTTATGGGTTGAGAATAATATATTTGAATATTTTAAAGAAAATTTTATTTTGAAATTTTTTATTTATATTTAAATATATTTAAAAATTAAAGTAACATATTTTTAAAATATATAATTTATATTTATTTTTAGAACATGTTTAAGATTTGTTTTTTAATATAAAATTTTAATATGTTTTTATATTAAAATTTAGTTATATATACAACGCAATAAATAAAATTTAAAATTAAAGGTGTTTCTTACGTACAATATATTTCATATTTTTAGTTTATAATGTTATCATTATATAGGATCTACTTTTTAAAGTAGTAAAAATTTTCTCCATAAAAAAGAAAAGCGAGTGTTGAAAAAAATAGCGTGAAAGAGAGTGATACTAATATTGCTCTCTATTTTTATATCAAGTAGTTCCTAGTCTTGACTAATTTTATATATATATATATATATATATATATGTTTACTACATTCATGATCTAATCATTCCAATACCAAAAACCTCTCACATCCATATTTCTCAATAGTTCCTTCCTCTCACTCTTTGCAATGGCAACCAATTCTCTGAAGTTTATTTTGGTGACCACTTTCATCTTTGCCATGGCTGTTTCTAGAGCCGTCAAAAAAACTCATAATCTCAAAGTTCTCTTTAATAAATTTTTTATTAGATCCTCAATTTTAAGCTCCTCTTCATAAAAAATTTTCTTTGACCCCAGCCCCTTATTTTTTTATTTTTGTGGGCTTGAGCCGGGGGCCTAGGGCCCATTTCATTTTTAAAAAATTATTGAATTTGTTAATTTTATTCAGAACATAAAAAAAAATCGACAATTTCTATATCAAATAAAATTCGAAAAAAAATTCAAAATTGAAAAATTATTGAATTTGTTAATTTTATTCATAACATCAAAAAATAAATCGACAATTTCTAAATCAAACAAAATTCGGAAAAAAAAATCGAAATTAAAAAATTATTGAATTTGTTAACTTTATTCAGAACATAAAAAAAATCGACAATTTCTAAATCAAATAAAATTCGGAAAAAAAAATCGAAATTGAAAAATTATTGAATTTGTTAATTTTATTCAGAACATAAAAAAAAAAACAAAAAAAAATCGAAAAAAAAATTAGAAAAAAAAATCGAAACAAAATTGAAATATTTTTTATTTCAAAAAAATAATTGATTTTTTAATGGGCCTATCGGCTCTCTAAGTCCACATAATTTTGGGGGCTTTATTTTAATGAGCCTTTATATTATAAAATTTTTTGGTCCCCTCCAATATGTGGGCAGGGGCCAATATAGAGGGGGCTTGAAAAATTGACAGCTCTAGCTCTCTCTCCCACTTTACCATCATGTGATGCTGCACATGTTCCATTAGCAGGTAATTAATTAAGCTTTGAAACTTTAAATTAATAATGACCTTATTATATAGTATATGGTTTTGTATGATAATTAAGGAAATCATAAAATGAAATGAAATCAATTTTGTTATGCAGTTAATAGTAGGCCCATATGTCCTGCTTGCTTGTGTTGCACTCCACCACCCCCGGTTCTTGCTGCAGAAAGTGTTGTGCTTCAGTACCAGTTCCATAATAGGGAAATCAAATGTCCATTTACATATAACACCATATATAATTATTAATTATATGTTTGTAATTTTATATGTTTAGCAAATCATGAGATCATGATATTATCATATATTGTATGTTACATTATGACTGAATGCCATGTATGATATTGGATCTTAAAAGTTATAAATCGGTTAACAGGGCATTAATTTGTGATTCAGTTTTAATCCATTTGGAGACATAATTAAAGCAATTTGATCAAAAGTTTAAAATAGTATGTGGTTTTGTTCAATTTTGATTGACTTACAAAAACTTATTTGATAAGATCAAACTAGGTGTGTATTTTGGAATATCATACTAAAAATATGAAGGGATGAGATTTGGTGTTAAGTTAAACTTAGGCACTATATAATAGTAACTTTTATTACTTTAAGATCCAATACCATACATGGCATTCAGTCCTTGATAATGGTAACATACAATATATGATAACATCATGATCTCATGATTTGTTAAACATATAAAATTAGGCACTATATTAAACTTTTGATCAATTGATCACAACTCTGCTATATAATATATACTCAAAAAGTATTACGAAGTAACAAATATTAATTATGTTTCGAACCAATTATTCAAAAAAAATAAATAAATTACATTAAACAAATAACTATGGTTAAAAAATTAAAATTAAATAAGAATATATATATATATATATATATATATATATATTAATATAATATCTCATAATTTAATTATAGTGGAACACATCTTGTGCTTCATGGTTGGTATGTGAATTGAAAAAAATAAAAAGTCTCACATAAGAGGGACATCACATATTATTTATAAGGAGGAGATATGATATTTAGGGTGTGTTCTAAAGATACTCAATTTTCTGACGAGGAAAGAGTGCACTCAAACCGATCATCACTTTGCGCTGCCGGTTCGGTCAGGTTGAATTTAGGTTGTGTGGTGTAATAGTTTTTAGAACCCGAAAAAGTTTAATATTTATTTTTTAACGCTTGTGTTTTTTTCTCTAGAAAATTTTTTTGACACGTTTTTTGTGTGTGGACCGAGTTCTCCTTTCGATTCCACTTCTCCTCGTAAGTTTTCACGTAACCGATTCTTCCTCCACCTCCCTCCGATTTTACAAGTCAGTTTTTTGTTGAATGATTCATCTTTATAGAACTAGTCAAAAATTGCTCTCGCAGAATTTGCTCAAATCAGATGTAGAATTCCTCTATTATAGAGGATTTCACTCGGTTCAGAAATCACACAAAAACTTTGAAATAAATCTGAGTTTTCTTTCTTCTTCCTTTTCTACTTTGTCCCAAATTTTCTCACTTTACCAAAATAATTTGTCCCTTTTAGATATTCGAGTAGTTATATAGTACCATATTAAGAGTGATATTAACATTCATATTTAGAGGTTATAATTCTAAAACGGTTTTTTACAGTGTAGTAGAATACCAATACAATGTTACTGAATTGTTTTATCTTAGGGTCATTGTGTTTGATAGTTTGTTTTGCATAATTTTAGACAATATCACAAAACATCTTAAATAATACCACCTAATATGTGACTCAACTAGTAATATATTTGGTGGCTGAAAATTAATTTTCACTACAGTTTTTCGAAACTCAAAAACAACAACAATTAAGTTAAGATCAATATACATACAAGTAACAAACAATATTGTGAAAAGAACAAAATCAACTCATCCAACCACTTATTCCATACAATTACTATGAATCAAGTGAGTCTCCCAACAATTCTGTGTCACAAATTACTTCACTGTGCAAAATATTTGCATCTCTAAACTTCATCATTACCGATTTGTGAAGCAAACTTGAAGATTTGTTGGGAGAAGAACTAAAAAATGTCTTGGGTTCAACTTCGAGTGGTTAATTCTTACATCGATTATGAACGTGATAAATGTTGGATATATAAGAGAGGTGACCTATATATATATATATTGTCTTAGAGTTTTTAGTGCAAACGTAGTGGCAAAATCTTTTGTAGTTCTTAAAACATTTGTCTTGTTGTTTCTCCCGCACTCTTTCGGATTCCTCAACAAAGTGCATGGTGCTATGAAGCATCCATGGAAATGGAATTGATCACGTTTCAGATTTGATTGAAGAACCACTTGGAGATCAAGTTCTCATGAAAGGGAGTGTAGGTGTTGTTTTTAACTAATATTTTAATTTGTTGTCGGTAATTTACCTACAATTTTTAAAGATAACTTTATTTTTTTAAATATTAATAGTAAATATTAGTCATAAATAAGTTATGTGTTGATGTTAGATCAGTCAAACTCAACATAATCTTCTTATCACACTTATGTTTTTGAATCAACTCATTAATTCATGTAGCAACTCGTGTGCTATTTTTGAAGTAGATGCAGATGGAGTGCAAGAAGATGATGAAAAGGCGGTAGATCAAGAAATTGTCAACTTCAAAAGGAGAGATTTATTAAAATAATACAGAACTGTTATTTGTTTTAGTACATCTATTTAATCATATTAACTTTGACATATTTTTTTCTCTATTAAACGTATTTTGTTTGATTTTATTAATATTTTTTTTAAAAAAAAAATTATTTTTTATTTATTAAATTAACAATTATTTCTTTGTTAAAATAAAAAAAATAAAAAAATTAAAAGGTTATAGGATGTAACCTCCTATTGCGAAAAAAATAAAAATCATTCTCCATGTGGATGCAGAGGAACATGGATGCGACATCTTAAAAATAGAACATTTTTATATATAAATTTTAATGTAAGTATAATGGAGGATTTAAAAAAAAAAGATATAAATGCAAAACAACCAGCATAAACACTAGAGTATATTATACTCAAAAACAAAATAGCATTACTTTTAAATTAAATATAATTTTTATTTTACACTCTTATATGCATAGTTAGGGAATTTAAGATAGGGTAGAGGAGGGGATTCAAGGTTTAATCACTTTTTATTATTGTTAATTCAAATTTGCATTTAGAATTTAGTTCTTAAAATTATTTCAAATTATTTTCACCACCTAAGTATCTTCCGAAATTTTCACCCTAACTAGAATAAATCAAGAAATTATAATAAAGAAAATACATATATACATTAATCATCCCAAATTTAATTAAATTACTACCTTTCTAGAGAGCTCTCACAACTGATTCTATCAAAGGAAACACAATTTGAGTTGCTAGCTAAACTCTCATGATTGTAATTAGATTGAGAGGGATGAGTCATGTTGTTTTGCAAACATTGTTTTAGTTCTATAACTACATGACTCATGGTTGGCCTATTAATGGAAGTTGGTGCTACACAAGCCATTGCAATATCCAAAACTTTTTTTGCAGAGTAAATATCAAATTCTCCCTCTAATGTGGGATCCACAATATCTTTTAACTCTTTTTCAAGCAACATTGAACCAACCAATTGAATAATATGGATTTTTTCTTCAGTTTTGGTTATTGCAGGTTGTCCTGTAATTATCTCAAGCAAAACTACCCCAAAACTGAAAACATCACTTTTTTCTTTCAACTTGCTTAATCTATTGTACCTGCAAAATAAAAAATTACAACTATTATTTATATACAAATTACAAACTAAGAAACTATCCAATCACTTTAAATTTTATTTAATAAAAAGGATAAAAAAATTACAAACCAAAAGTCATAAAGGAAGTCAATGGTTCGATCTCTATCTTCGACAAAATACTAATAATATTGATTACTAACATTAACGATTGAAAAGAAATGTTTACCAAAGCCAAACATCCTTTGGTAGTCTTTGAGTTTTCCCATTTGGTTATAAGTTTATTTGACAATTTCACAAAAATTAGAAAATTAAATAGTGTATCTAATATTTTTGAAAATGGTTTATATATAGAGACAATTTATTTTATATCGAAGTTATATTTAAGAAAGAAGAGAGGTAGTAATAAGTTACTCGGGATCGAGGTATCCTGGCGTGCCAGCAACAACTGTGAAGACATGAGTGTCACCTTCATTAGGAAAGATCTTTGATAACCCAAAATCAGCTAGTTTACCCTGCATTTTTTCATTCAATAAGATGTTTTTTGATTTAATATCTCTGTGAACAATTGGTGGATTGCATCCATGATGTAGATACTCCAATCCTACAGTTGAAAAATTCAAATTATGTTAAAATTTTGTTGCATAAAGTGTAACTCTTTATGAGCTATATTTTGATTCATGAAACTAATGGCCAAAAGGATTCATACTCACCTTCTGCAACATCTACTGCAATTTGAAGTCTTTGATTCCAACTCAATATATTTTCGTTTTTACCTGCATTCATGAAACAAGCTTAGTCGAATAGGACTCGGCTAACTTTTCAGTTTGACGAGACTATCATCTAGCAAAAGTTGATACAAATTTCTTGAATAAATATAATATAACATGTTACAGATAAATAAAATTAATAAGGTGACATGAACATAAACAATACCTGATAAATGCTTGGATAAGTCTCCATTAGCCATATATTCATAGATTAGAGCCATGTTGGTGCCATCATCACAATACCCTATAAGACCAGTCAAGTATTTATGATGAACTATAGCAAAAAGTTTGGCCTGTGAATCAAAAAGGAAAACCATAATTCCTTCTGTTAACATGAAACTCTCTCATATTATATTAATGATCAAACACACGAAGTTTCATATAAATCTAAAATTTGTTGATATATTGAAATTCGCAAGTTAATTGATCATACTACCTCTGCTTGAAATTGAAGATATCCTTGAGCTGATGATGGAGATAGTATTTTGACAGCTACCTCAGTATCATGATCAATCCATCCATAGTAAACTGTTCCAGATGCTCCTTTCCCCAAAACCATTTCAAAGTTTCTTGTAATGCTTATTACTTCTTCATAGCTGAATTCTTGTTTCTTTGTCTCTAGTTCCTGCTTTATTCTTGAATAACCACTCACCTTGCTCACATGATGTGAAACTGAGAAGAAGCAAACACATTCATTATTCAAATAGAAGAAAAAGTATTGTTTATAGTTGTAGTATTTATGTTTGAGTCTAATTTTGATCTTAATTATCTTAAAAGAAAATCTCACTTAAAATGATATGTAATTAATTGACAGTGTAAACGAATTTTACAACGATACTGCATACCAATTAAATCTTTTATTTCTATACCTTTGTTTGGCTCGCACCAACGTCAACAACAATAACTAAACCTTATCCTATTAAGTAAAGTCGGCTACATGGACCAAACAACGTCAGCTTGCACCAACATCAATAGAATAGAAAACAACACGTACCTCGGTGTCTCTTATAGTATATACGAAAAGAAATCATTGCTATTGCTAGTATCATGAAAGCTCCACCAAGTGATAATACTAAAGGAAATACAATATTATTTGCATTCCTCTTGTTGCATGAACCTGAGGAGCAAAGATTTGGATTTCCACCAAAACTTGCATTCACAGTAAAAATAAAAGTCATGTTATTTATTTGACATTGTGTGACACCATATACTTTTATAATATAAATCACTAGCCCATGATGTCATAAAACAAACGAAGTATATAATTTAAAAGTGAAATTAACTTGGAATGGAACATACTTGGATTTGAGCATACTATTTTCTGAATGCACAAGGAGTTGTATTGGAATTGCTCCTGATAGCTGATTTCCTTCCAGATTTCTTCAATAAATAAGTTAATATATAAAATTACCCTCTATACAATAAGGTGCACATTGACATTCTTACCATGATATTTTAAACAACTCAAGCTATAAAATTAATTGAAAAATCAAAGCATCAACAGTATAGAATTTATACAGATGAAGATAGTTGACTTACAGAACTCTCAAGAATTGGAGCTGAGATAAGAAATCAGGGACAGCCCCAGTCAAATTGTTATTTGACAAATCCCTAAAATAGGAATAAACTATATTTACTCAACTTTAGGAGCACACTTCATTTTTGCCACCAACTATGTAACTCGCTATTTAATTGTATATGATAGATTCAAGGACTTACAAATATTCTATTGACTTCAGATTGGATATGCCATGAGCTATATTTCCAACTAAACCACTGGAAGTTAAGTTCCTAAAAGCATGATTATGAATTTAATATCATTTAAGACTATACTATAAAAGGTTATATGTATTTTATGCCCCAAAACTTACAAGTATATAATCCTTGGTGAATCAGATCCAACATAGCTGCAGTTTAGACCATCCCACAAGTAAGACACTGGAGTACAAGGATCTCCTTGCCAGTTCCTCTTGATGCCATAACTTGACTTCACATTTAGGATACCATCAACTATTATCATAAATAAAACTAGCTCAGAAAAAAAATATAATAAACAAAGTATTGTGAATAAAATAAGTTTATAAGAATAATGCATGTAAATAATGAAGCACATGGTCTTGAATTAATTCTAGTGTGTAGCACCAACACTTCAAATGGAACACATATCTGGTGTCTAACATGCGTAAGTGTCTGACACCAACTAGACACAAATACATTTAGTTATATTCAATTTCTTCCATTGTTTAAATTATTATCGTTGTGTGTTAATGACATGTCTAGTATATGTGTCATTATCAGAGCTTCATAGATTCTAAGTTGATAATTTGAGAGCAAAATCAGTGTATCTAACTAACATAGTACATACCATCTGTTTGATATGTTTCTGATTGTAAAAAGTCCTTTGTCATATATATCTCAATGGCATTGAAGAGTGGTGGAAGAGTTGATCTACTAGTCTTGTTCAACCAAATTTCCAACTTATTTTCACTTATAAGTGATATATAATACAAACTCTCCAGGTACAAAGGATTGAAAGGATCATTATTTAAAAGCTCCCCATTTACAAAAATGTTGAACTCTCTAATATGATTTTCCTTGAGCTTCATGATTTCAGCAAAGTACAAGTACACATAATATGTTGAGGCATTATACTTAGGAAGGAAGTGAAATTCAATGTTGTCATTGGCATTTGATGGAATTGATGTTGTTCTCATGACAGCAGAGGGTGGTAGTGGTATAAAATTGTATGAAGGCGCTCCTTGATCTATGGTGAGTGAAGTATCTACCTTTTTCCAGTTAATTGAGTTATATGGTGTCCATGTTCTGTCATAAATATCATCTGGATATCTTTGGCAAAGGAAAAAGGGTAACACATGAGATGAGAGAGCATTATATTAACAATAGTATAGAAAAAATCAAACATCATTTTTGAATTAAATATGATTTTAGTACCTAAAATATGGTAATTTTAGCTTTTGGTCTCTCAAAAATATCTCTTTCATTTTCTGAAAATGAGACATATTTGGCATTTGCAGCGAATCTGGGTTCTGTCAAGTCATAACCTTTGTGTCATTGCAGGTAGTCACACAATCTCGGTTGTCCGATCAAAGATCGAATAATTCAAATTTCAAGATCAATATTTTAGATTTGAAAACAAAATCAAAATCTGATTATAATCTTGGACCGTTTGATCATGATTAGACGGCCTAGATACATGTGACTAAATGCAGTGTAATCCAAATCCATATGTAGGTAACTCTGACATTTAGAAATCAAGATTCTATAGTTTATATGTAGAGTCTGACTGAATAAATTGTTCTCTAACTACAATTTTAGAAATTGATAGACTAAAATAAAACGAAAATTTTTAGAGATAGAATGAAAAATTTAGCATATTTTTTGTGACTAAACATTTTTAAGTAGATGGCTCACCTGATTTTTTTATCACCTTGTGAGCCTAAATCAAACCTTGCCAAAAGCTCAAGAGAGTTAACAAGATAGGCATCACTGTTAAGAACTCTAACCTCTAAAACTGATATAAAAGGTGTACCCTTGCCAGTATTCAACAAACAAACATGAACATAATCTGAAGAAGCAGCATAAATAATTTCTTTGGTTATTACACTGAATGAATCCTCAAACACCACAGATTCCCACCATTTGGCTCCAAGGTAGATATCAAATTCAGGAAGAGAGTCTTTTCCATCATAATTACCATACACAAACCTAGCTCTCACTAAATATTTCTTGCTACTTCCTTGTGAAACAAAAAGTGTGTAACAGTTCCTTGTTCCTTCTTGGAAGCTTCTAACATTCCAAAATTGTCTTTCAAGGGAAGCCTTGTGTTTTGATGATATGCTGTGGCTTACACCAGTATCAGTGAAGTTGAAATCCCAAGTGTAATATATGGAAGTAGTTTCATCTATGTAGCTTGGTTCATCCAAAAATCCACAATCAATACTAATAAAGCCTGCAAAAGGGAGAAACACATAAGTTCTAAGCAGATCACATTTAGAAAAGCACACAGTTACATGCAATAATTGATCTCAGTCACTGATATGAGATTAGTCAGTTTGCATAGCAACTTTAAATAATCTTTACCGTTGATTTGAGATCAAATAAATGTGTCATGAATTAACTGTGTGGAATTCAAATCCGGTCTTAGCACATGAAGCAGGGATTTGGATTGCCTAAAATTGCAATCCCACACATTCAGGCTGCTGTCAGTACATCGATGGTCGTTGAATCAAGATCAAACATTCTAGATTTTAATATAGTTTTGATTTTTTTTTTTAAATTTAGAAAGTCGAGCCTGAAGTATCCGATCTCAATCCAACAACTATCGATATGCTGACTGCGTGAATGTGTGTAATTGTTGAGAAGTAGTAACATATTCATAATAATAATGTTATGAGATGAGACTACAAAACCTGATTGGTTGTTCTGAGCATGAACACTGAAAGGAAGAGTCAAATAAAGTAGAAACACTATAAGTAGAAAGTGTCTTGCCATATGTGAAATTGAAAACTTGTTACATATGATGTTAAAACTTGCTAGTTTTTGAGGTAGTTTAAGAATTGATGAACTCAAATAGACACAACAAGCCATATTACAATGTAAGACTCAGTTTAAACATTCAATCATGATATTCATTTTAATCTTCATATGGGTTCTGTTGAAGTCAAGTTCTTCTGCATATATTAAATTATTTCACCCTTTATTTACTTTTTAACTTTTAGAAGCTTCCCAATTGAATTTTCTGAATTAAGTTTGTACTTTTCTTTGTCAATGACTCGTATTTGCAGGATTATTTTTTTTCAACGTGGTAAACAAAAAATATTACACATATTCATTATATATGTAATGTAACATAATAATATCAATTCTTGATATTATTTTCTCACTTTTTCAATTTCGAAAATTCATCCTTTTTGTTGAAAAATACTAGAATATTCTTAGCATTTATTATTTGATATCAGCTTCATTTTATTTTTAGGTCAAAACTCAGTTACATATAATTTTGTTGGATATGGTACCTAATATCTAATTAATTAAAGTCATGTCATTTTTTATATTTAATTATATAAATTTTGAATTAATTTTATTTTCAAGTATTCAAACCTAATAAAACTCCAAAGTATCTAAAAATTTATCTTATTTTTATCATATCACTCCTTAATTTGAGAAGTTAATATTATATATGCATTTTAGTTCTTAAAATTGTAACAAACTGTCTCTTTGCAAAATATTTCCTTAAGAACCAATTTAATCCTCTTTGCATTAAACTAAAACAGTTTCAACCAATTTAATCCTCTTTTGCACAAAATATTTCCTTAAAAACCATCTATCAAAACCAATAAAACACATTCATAATGATTTAAAATGTCTCTTTACTCAACTTTTTACATAGATGCGAAGTCGACTCATCCGACCCATTTCCAAACACATGCTAAGATGAAGACAATGTTGAAATTAACATATAAGAAACCCGTTCTTGAAGTAACAAAGTCTAAATAAATTATCCATATATGAATGCAAAACCACCTCTTAGACTATTTCTTAATTAATTACTAACTTGGAATTCAACCTTCAAATTCAAACCTTACGGCCGGCCCCTACAAAACCATGGCTATCTATTACTATTATACATCAATTATACGCAGTCATTGACTTACAATGATGCAGTCGGAATCGCAAAGGGTTAGCAAGCGCTAACAAGTTCTGGAATCCACCAGAGAAGAAAAAACTCTCAAAATTAATTATTTTATTAAAAGATACGTTTTGTTACAACATATAAAGTCTTTAAATAGATAATAGAAACTCTAGTACCAAAATTAGATAAAACAAAAAAGCCTGAAATTAAAGAAAAAACTAAAACGGCCGTTTTGAGGCCCAAGACGAGCTCAAAATAACTCTAGAGGCCATACGCATTTTCTGCTGCGTTTTCCCGCAAAGCCGTTTAATTTTGCCGCGAACCTTCCTATATCATACAAGTTTTAACAATTATCTATAAAATATATATATATATACAAATTTTAAATCGTAGATCAATTTTAAATAATATTTAAAATTTTAATAAATATAGACATCATTTTTTAAATGTAAATAATAATAATCGTTATTATTTTTATGATTAATCAAATATCTTTTTGTTTATAAAAACGAGTCAAGTTACAACTCATAAACTATTATTTTTTAAAAAATATTATTGTTTATTAAAATTTTTGATAATTTTTAAATAATAGTTCACGGTCAACCATTTATAATAATAATGGTTGACGAAAAACTCGCTTACTTGTGTGTGTATATATACAGTTGATTACATTCATGATCTAATCGTTGTATCGTATTTGTAGCAATGGCAACCAATTCTGTGAAGTTTACTTTGGTGACCATTTTCATCTTTGCAATGGCTCTCTCTCCCACTTTACCACCATCATGTGATGCTGCACGTGTTCCATTAGCAGGTAATTGATTAAGCATTGAAACTTTAAATTAATAATGGCCTCATTATATATAGTATATGGTTTTGTATGATAATTAAGGAAGTGATATGAAGTACTGTATTTTGTTGTGCAGTTAATAATGGACCCATATGTCCTGCTTGTGTGTGCTGCACTCCACCACCCCCTGGCTCTTGCTGCAAACAGTGTTGTGCTTCCCCAATTGAATCTCAGACCATTGGTCAATCTCCATAATAGGGAAAGAAATCACTCACATGTCAATTTATTAATTATATCTATTACGATTTGTACTTTTACGAATAAAAACTTTGTAATTTTATATATGTAAGAATCATTATCATCATCATAACAAAAATTAAATAAAAGAATCAATATCATGATGTTACCGTAGTATGTTACCATCATCAAGGACTTTATGCCATACATGAGATTGGATCCTAAAAGTTATAAATTGGTTAGCAGGGTATTCATTTGTGATTCAAAAGTTTAAAATAGTACGTGGTTTTGTTTAATTTAGATTTACTTAAAAAAAACTCGATTTTATTTGATCAAATTAGAGAATTTTGAATCAACAGACGTTGATGTAATTAATCTAAATTTTAAATTAAATATATTAATTTTTATTAACTCAAAATTATTTATATTTAACGAGTAAATTTCTCCTATAGATATTTAAGAAAAACAATTAGGATATAGACAATTCACGTAAATTTACTTACAAAAACAATTTCTATTATTTTAAGAGAGAAAAAAGAAATTGACAACAATATATTCATCAAAAAATGAAACAAGATTGAAAGAAAATGCAATATCATTGTCCGAACATAACGAGAAATTAACTCTAATTTAATAATTGTGTTAGAAGGAAAACTAAACAATCCTAAATATTTCAAAACAAAAAATACACAAACATTTTTTTGACTGAACTTAAACATATTAAAATAGACTCACAAGTTGGATTCAATTTTTCATTGGAGGCAAGTCTTTCCGATCAAAATCTAGGCAATTTTGAGAGTTTTGAAGTTGACACTTTTTTTATCAATGTCATTAACTTTTGTGAAGCTTTCTACTCCACCACCTTTTCATATCTTTTTGCACTCCACCTAAATCAACTTCAAATATAGCATATGAGTTATAAGATATATAAATTTATATGAAACGAGGAACATAAATATTGGAGTGATGAAGAGATTATGATTATTTTAATTCTACCATTAACATTAACATATACATGTTGATTGCTATTATTTACTGTTTTAAGAAAATATTAATTCAAAACATGACCTTTCATTACAACTTGATCTCCTTGTGGTTCTTCCATCACCGGCAAATCCGAAACATGATCAATTCCATCTTTCATTGGTAATAGTTTTCTTCATTGTTGTAAAGATTGCAATCTAAATTGTATGATCGCACTTACAATCCTTGAACAAGTTGGATAGCATCGATTAGGCTAATATTTATTTTTGTCCCATAAAACTCAATCATTAAAATGATTTTTTTTAATGAGAAAATGGACTAACACTTTGAAAAAAAAAAAAGTAGCTAAAACATATTCCACAAGAATGCACTTGCAATCCAAATTCACTAAAATTAAATACTTGTAAAAAGTAATTTAAAAACTTACATTTAATTTAAATAATCTAATCAATAAATTCATTTTTTATCTTTTTGCTAACAATAACTATTTTAGCATAATTAGTGTATGATTTTACGGTGTCAAAATTAATTTTATTTAAAAATAAGTTTAAGATAAAACAATTCATATTTAATAAGATTCATGTAAAAAAAAGTGAGTTAAACAACAAATATATCAATTTTCGTGCAAATTGGTCTGTCAAAATAAAAAATATTCAAAATTAATCTACTAAAGTTCAATATAATCCAATAATCATTACACAAACAATACACGTTAAAAACTAATTTTTCTCCCGTTTAAAATAGCTGGTTAAATGGATTGGGCCGCGGAAAGAGATGGTTCTTGGAAGGAGCCCAATAAGTTAGAAATCACAACGAAACTATCCAAATCCTTAAAAACTGATAAAATAAAACTCACTACGCAATTCAAATATTCCCATTTTCTCTCTTTTCCTCGCTCTATCTGTGACTCTGAAAATTTCCCAAATTAAACCCTAGTTCGATAATCAAAACCAAATCAACCATGGGGAACACAGAGAAGCTTCTAAACCAGATCATGGAATTGAAATTCACATCGAAATCGCTACAACGACAAGCAAGAAAGTGCGAAAAGGAAGAGAAATCGGAGAAATTGAAGGTGAAGAAAGCGATCGAAAAAGGTAACATGGACGGTGCAAGGATCTACGCTGAAAACGCGATCAGAAAACGAACAGAGCAGATGAATTACCTTCGATTATCCTCTCGATTGGATGCGGTGGTTGCTCGCCTCGATACACAGGCGAAGATGTCGACGATAAGCAAATCGATGGGAAACATCGTGAAATCGTTGGAATCTACACTTGCGACTGGTAATTTGCAGAAGATGTCGGAGACGATGGATCAGTTCGAGAAGCAGTTCGTGAACATGGAGGTTCAAGCGGAGTTTATGGAAAGCGCTATGGCTGGATCAACCTCTTTGTCTACACCGGAAGGAGAGGTTAACAGTTTAATGCAACAGGTTGCCGATGATTACGGACTTGAAGTCTCCGTCGGACTTCCTCAGCCAGCTGCTCATGCCGTTCCGCTTAAGGAGAAAGATGCCGAGAAGGTTGATGAGGATGATTTGTCAAGGCGCCTTGCGGAGCTTAAAGCTAGAGGTTAATGTTCTTCTTATTTTCTTGTTGAAGAATGAAGGTCCACTCTTAGTTATAATATTGTTGCTATGTTTCTATTTTGTTCTTTTTATGAGTGGTTTGTGTATATTTAACTGAATTTGGATGGTTCGCTCTAACATTAAGAGATATTGGTATTATGTTGTGTGTAGACTTTGCTTATATGTTCATATTTGATTGCTTGTTTAAATTCTTATGCTGTGTGATTGTGTTTGCTTTGGCTCTGGTAATGGAATGCCATTTCTTTGAATATATTTAGTAACTCGTGTTGATGAGGGAAGGGGATTAATGTTGGGCATAGCTATGAAATGAGAATGTGTAGCCGGCGATTGATTAGGTTACATTACTGTGAAGCTTATGCCAGTGACTAAATTGGTGTCATGATTTTAAATGTAAACAAACCTTGACTAAATTGCTCCTACGATGGAAAGGATTCTATGAATTTGGGGTCCAAAAATGATGCAGTTGATAGTGCTAATCGATCCACTGGAGGCCAAGTGCCTCCCTTCAGTTCAATTATTATGTATGTCAAGTGTTTTTCCTGTCATATGTAACGGCAATTTGAATTTTGGAAAATAAAACTGACAATGACATGCAATTGAGAGTTGAGACCATTCCATGAGTACTACCCAACAGTGCTCTAATCAAAGATCTCCTTGCCATGATTTTCCTAGTGACAGTATTCTGATTTGATGTATGTAATAGCCTTAAGCCTCTAACTACAATTATCTTAAACAGAAGTTGAATTCCATTCATTAATTAAGACACTTGGTTTGAGTTTAAAATTCATGAAAATGCTTAGATATCCAGCAGATTAGGAAAGTTCTGGTAGGATTCACTATTAAGTAATTGACCTCACTATTCCTTTTGATCAAGTTAACTGCCTTTTGGATTTCGTAGTGTGTAGCAAATCCTTTTGCTCTCAAAAAAACTTCTCAAAGTTTTGAACATTCTATGGGAATTTTCAGAAATAAGCTTTATGGTAATGTTTTTGCTTGTTCCAGTGTCAAATGAACTGTGCATCTGAAGCACGTTAATGAGTTTTGTAATGATTATAGGCGACCTCCTGAGGTAGTCCATTAATGGAGCCTAGAGTTATTGAAACAAACTGGTATCAAAAGAATTTTGGATAGAACAGTGAAGACAGAAGACTAGTTCTGTTTAACCCATTTATTTATTTTTCTTCTTTAAAGCAAATTACATAAATTGTGAGACAGTAAGTTGCTTACTCAGTAGCAAGGAAATCGTCGCGAGCTACATCTTTGTTTCCTTCTGCCTTGTATGGTATGCATAAGAGTTTTGTGGCCACAATTGCGGACTCACCAATAAATTCTGAAGTATAAATTGATCGGAGAGCAGTCTATAGTGGTTGAGGAATATATACAGAAGTCATTATGCTGATGTAGTGTAAACGCGTTGGTTTTATAAAGTGCATTGTGTTGGTAGATAAGACAGATTGCAGGATCGGCAAGCATAAGCTACTCGTTTATATAATCTCTTGAAGGACTCTACATGGTGGTCAATAACTCTCCCTTCATAATAAAAAAATTACTTGCATAATATTTAGGCTAAATAGCATCCGTGGTTCTTTAACTTAATTTCAGGTAACGTTTTAGTCTTTTATCTTTTTTTTTTCTCGATTTGGTTCTTTATTTTAATTTTAAGTGACAATTTAATCATTTATGTTTTAAAATGTTAACAATATTATCCATCTAATAAAGAATAAAAATATGAATTTATTTGAATATATGAATTACGAATTTGATAAAATTTGTATTATATTAAAGAATATAATTAATTTTATGGGTTTTGGTTGAAAATTTTGATAAATTTTTGTAAAAAAAAAAGATAATATTGTTAACATTTTAAAACATAAAGGATTAAATTGTCACTTAAAATTAAAATAAATGACCAAATCGGAAA
>JBBPBO010001984.1:67049195-67203700 GCA_037974295.1 Cicer cuneatum | reverse complement strand
AAAAAAAAAAAAGATAAATGACTAAAACGTTACCTGAAATTAAGTTAACAGACCATAGGTGCTATTTAGTCTAATATTTAATTGTCTCAAATATAGATAAATTTAATTATATCATTTCTAAAACGTCTCTCTATTAATATAATTTTATTTTTGGAACTTTTATTCTTGTAGAAATTAATTTTAACGAAGGGTGATTTTCAAAACATAATTATTTTTTTTATTAGATTAATAATTAATTTATGTTAACAAAAATTATTGTTTTTTTACTATTTAACTAAAATTATCTGTAAGTGTAAAGTTAGATTTTTTTTTTATTTGTAAATGAGATGAGTTTTTTTTCCTTTTAAAATACTGTATTATTGGAAACGGAAGTTTGTAATACAATTACATCAAATTTTTATGGTTGTGTGCGATGAAGCAGAAAAGATTTGTAGAGAATCATTTAGGGTACTACTAAAAATCAATGTAAGGTACATCTTATCGCTTGGGATAAAATATGTCATCTTAAATTAGGGAGAGGTTTGGATTTCAAGAATCTTAGGATGTTAAATAAAGCCTACATGATGAAATTAGCTTGAAAACTTATTACATATTCTGATAAAAGATTATGAGAGTTATGTATGTAACTTTTTCATAAATCCAAATGTGAACTTTTGTGCTAATTCCTCTTCTACTTGAAAAGGTATCGAAAATATTTGGGAAAGATATCAAGGAAAATATCACTTAGGTTACTCAAGATGGCCATGATATACAATTTTGGAAAGACTTTTGGATTAAAGGTTACTTCAACCTCCAAATCCACTTATTTGGTGTCATTCTAAATGGGGAATTTAATTTTTCAATATTTAATTATACTACAGAAAACAATTGGAAATGGAACAAGATTGAGAGATGTTTCAAGGAGATTTGTGATATGATTGCAGTTATTAAATCCCCTGCTCCATGAAAACGCTGCTTTCCTTGTTGGAATCCTACCCTAATGGTCATTTTACCTTGAAAAGTGCTTACGAGTTCCTCTATTTTTGGCAAAATATTACAATCTCTTTCGATCTCATTTTTTATAATATTTGGAGTTGGAATGACCCAAATCATTATAGAGTTTTTCTTTGGAAGCTGACTCACAATGGACTCCTTACTAATGTTGAAAGACATTCTTGAGGAATTTTCGTAGATAATCTTTGTCTGTGTTGTTGTGATTGTACAGTGCATATGTTAAGAGAATGAGATGAAGTTAAAGGTTTTTGGAATGATGTCATCAACTTGGATCATTGGATTAAGTTTTTTAGTCTTGGTCTATATAGTTGGTTAGATTGGAATTTATCTAGCTATGATATTGGTTGAGTTCAATCTCAATTGATTGTTTTCTTTAGTGTTGTGTACGAAATTTGGAAGGATCACAATAGACTTGTTTTTTCGCGATCTTCATCCTTAGACAAAACTTCGATTTATAAGGCTCTTAATTAGGCACAATCCAATGAGAAAGACTTTACTCAATAGAAATTTCAACGTACTTCATCTAGTCGGAAAGTAGATGTTGGTTGGTCTAAACCTTCTAAAGGTTGGTTCAAAGTTAATGTGAATGGTTCCTTTAGAGCTTCTTCTGGTAGCTCTATCTATGGAGGTCTTGTTCGAGTTGTAGATGGTAGATTTGTTAAAGGTTTTTATAGTAGAGTTTGTTCTTGCTCTAAAATTTGGGCTGAACTTTGGACATTAATACTAGGTATCAAGCTTGCACAATATAATCCAATCATGGTCGTCTTTAAATATGCATATCCAACATTTTCTCTATAAGGTTATTTATCTTCTTCAGCTTTCAAATTAGACAACTTTAGTCATTTATGTCTTTAGAGAGATCAATCAATGTGTTGATTGTTTAACTAATAAGGGTCACTCTTCTCGCTTGTTTGACTACATTGTAATGGATTTTTCATTTCCTGTTTTAAGCATTATTTTTGTTGATGATGTGTTTATCACGTTTAATTTCATAATTTAATTTCCTTTTCATAAAAAAAATTTATTATTGTGTATTAGTTACTATAGACACCCTTTAATTAGGTCCAATAGTTTTGTTCCGACTATAAATTTTTCTTTTTTAAGGAAAATGAGTCCAATTTATACGTACATTAAGCAAATTTCCTTGTGTAAAAAAAAAAAGCTAATTGTTTAACCATTTGTATAAAAAATACTAATTGTTTAAACCTTTCTAAGACTCTTCATGGATTGGATCAAATCTGACTAATCCGTTGAAACTGACCATCAATCCAAGAAAGTGGTTTGGATTTAATGATTGGGTCATCTTAGTTTTTAAAACAAGAAAAACAGTCACCATGGTTGAGTATTTGGTAGAATTGGACTCAATTCAGATAAACTCATATGTCCCATGGGTTGATGCTTATAAGTTGCAAGTATTTTTTGATGAAGTTTGACTTTTTTTTTCTTTTTTTAAAAGTTTGACATTTATTATAAATTGTCCAACCATCGACATAATATAGTATAAAGCTATAAAACACAGTATGAGACATACATGGAAGCTCGGCAGCTCCAACTACAAAATTAATATCCCGTACACACCCAAAACAATGAAAATAAAATATACGTATTATATTTGATGCTAAATAAATACTAAATAGTAAAAATAGGTTAAACTATTTGTTTGAAAGAAAAATTATGTTTAGGTCATATTTTTAAAAAGAAAATAAAAAATCTAAGTAACTCAGTATCTAACCTAATCAAGGTTTGCCCAATCCATCTGAGTTGTAATTAGTGGTTTATCTAGCAAACCAAAATCAGGGTTCTCTACATGGTCTAGGTCTCAACTTTTACCAATATACAACCTTAAACCTACTCTATGTGAAATACGAATTGTCATAGTCCATATATTACATAATAGTAATAATGAGCACGCTTTTTTAAGATGTTTTTAGATAAATAACTTTTATAATATTATCATGTTTTTAAAAATAAAGTTTCAAATGAAAAATTAGTTAAATAACTTATATAACATTTTAAATATTTCATCTATTTGCTAAAATTTATTTTGAATTATTAAATTTCAAAAAATTGATTAAAGTGAAAAAATATTTCGAAAAACTATTCATAAAAATCATTTGAGATTAATTTTTTTAAAATAAATATAACTTTTATCATATTAAAAATTATATTTATTTAATATTTAATTTATTGAATACTAAAATTACTTTTAAATAAATTAGAGAGAAATCTACATTTTTAAATATATATATAACTTATACTACATTTTAAATAAGTTATCATAAAAATAAATTTTAAAATATAAAATCAAAATAACTTTTTAAAAAAACTTAAACAAACAAGCTCAATATTGACCCTAAACCTACCCATGTGTAAAATACAAATTGAAATAGTGATAATAAAATTTTGACAGTGATTAGTTAATAGCATAGAAAGGAAGAGATCGATGGATATTTGAGAAACTACGCCTTATTACAATTTCGACAGCGAAAAAGGGACGGTAGTGAAGATGTTATTTGAGAGTTACCGTAAAAAAATATGATTCATTGAAGAGTTAAGGTGTCGAAAATCCTCACTGATCATTCGTTATTGATCTAAATGGCTATTAGGTTCAATAAAATTGCAGGTCGAAACCAAGTGTTCCAAATGAAACCAAGTGCTCAACAAAATCAGGCTATTGTAGTGGTTCTTTAGGGATCCCGTCTTCATTCTCAATAAAAATTACTACAACATAATATATCATCCTCATCATTTGTATCAAAAGAAAAAACAAATCTACCCAGACTATAGATATAATAATAAACATGGTAGTTCTAGTTATGTATTGAAAACGCATTAAATGCATAACCAAACTGAAATCTGAAAATCTAGAGTCAAATATTTGAGTACAAAAAGGTGGGAAACAAGTTTCATGGTAATGTAGAATGAAATTTAACACTCTTTTCAAGCATGTCTGTTTCTCTTCTTTGCGCCAGATTTTACAACTTTGAGGCTCCTGTTGACAGCACTCAACCTTGCAAGAGCTGCCTTCTTGAGATCAGGCCTATAGTAGTTATCTGCTACCTGTAACATTCCACAAGGAGATAAAATTAGCATTATAGATTCATCTAATAAACAGAAGTACATGATGCACAAATCAAACAAGAAAATATAAAGTTTTAACAAGTAAAATGGTGAAGATGGTAAAAAGTTATAATACATAAAACAACGAATAACAACCAAATGGGAATGCACATGCAAATCAGCCAAAGCTAATTAAGCATTTTCATGGAGTATGATTTCATGACAACCAACAAACAAGGCAGCATAGATAATAGAAAACTAACAAAAAGATTCCAAATTGATTCAACAATTTGAATTGAATCTAGACTAAAATAAAATAAGTTTTCTAAATATTTTTGTAGGAAAGCCTAAGATAACAGCATGAACAAAGATAACGGGGAAGAAGTACTGAATGATCAAATCTCAGAAGCCAAGCGTAACAAGTAAACTTCATGGAAGGAAACCCACAAAGGGAGTCCTTCTTACATGTTATAGACTCATCACTGCTGATGAACATTCAGTCATATTGCAAATAAGACAATTCAGCTTCACTTGATAACAACATAAATTAAAAAGAGAATAAAAGTTACAGAATAACTTCTGGATAATTGAAGCTCAGAAGCCAAGCGTAACAAGAACATTTCACTGAAAAAACCCACATAGGGAGTCTTCTTACATGTTAAAGGCTCATCACCACTAGGGAACACACAGTCATACTGGCTGAGTTTCAAAATGATTTTAATTAACATTTAGATAATTTGTATGGTAGCAATTGGAAAGAATAGTTCAACTGATTAAAAACGAGGCCAGCTTCTCACAATAAACAACATAAATTAAAAATAGGAAGCAAAATTCATGAAAATCAAACTTTTGAATGATCAAAAGCTCAGAAGCCAAGCGTAACAAGAGAATTTCATTGAAGAAACCCACCTAGGGAATCTTCTTACATGTTAGAGGCTCATCACTGCCAGGAAATATTCATATTGACACAGGTACAAAATGATTTCAGTTAACAAAGATATAATTTGCATCACAGCATTTGTGGAGAATAGTTGAATGTTACAGGTTACAGTCAAGATAATTTTCAATGATCATTAGGATACAGGTAGCAGATATCACTAGGTTACAGGTTACAGATATCACTATCTGTTACCTGTAACCTAGTGATATCACAGGTTATAGGCCTGACTGTTACATGTTACAGATTTGAGGCTACCTGTAAACAAAGAAGATATCACTAGGTTACAGTCAAGATAACTTTCAATGATCAAATCTCAGAAGCCAAGAGCAACAAAGTATCTCACTGAATAAATCAAACTATGGACCCGTCTTACATGTTTGATAGAGCCTCACTCACCACTAAACAAACAAAACAAGTTAACAAATTCAAAACAATCTAAAATCCAACTAATTTCAAATTATATAAAACAAATGTCTAACGATCTGATTTTAATGGATTATATATCCAGCAACTACGTTGCCAGCAACATAATGCAGCCAACAAATTAATATTGAGAAACACAAACAAAATAAGCAGAATTATCAAACAACAAATTCCGCACAAATATGAATCAAGTCTCCCAACAAAACACTTCTTAATCGATCTTTTTCTATCACAAAAAGTACCTGATTTTGAACAGCTTTTGCCATCTTTCTAAACTCCTTCTTCATTACAGATTTGTGAAGCAAAGCTGAAGGCTTGTTTTGCTTCCTTGTCTTGGTGGTTGCAAACAACACAGCTTGATCTTTACCAGCAGGCTGAATGGTAACAGTTTTCTTGTTGGCCAAACCTATACATCATCACATACATAAAAAAACTCAGCTTCACGCGCACAACATTCACATTATCAAAATCAAAATAACAACACCAACTACAGAGAAATAATCACGTTCAACACATCAATATAAAAAACCAGCATTCACAAAAAAAAATAACTAGTTTTATTACTACACATTTCTCACCCATTATAAAAAAATATATTTTAATCAATTAAATCAAACAAAGGTAACAATTTGATAAATCAATTAATGTATTAATATACTAACCAGAGTATTTGTAGGAGTTGAGATTGTAGAGATTGTTTGGCTCTCTGCTGAATTGAACGCTCTGGGTATTATTTCCAAATTCTTTGACCAAGAAAGAGTTGTTCCTCTTTACGATCTCCCAAACAAGTTGTCCAGGTACTGTTGTCATCTTCTTCGATGCCCGAACCTGAAATATGGACTCAAATTAAGACCATATTCGAACTTAAAAAGAACCCTTACAAGCACAACAGAAGAATCCGAGTGCAAAAAAGAGAGTACCTTCGATTTGTTGCTGAGGAGGAGAGTGAGATTTGCCAAGAAGAGTAGGAAAATGGTGATCTTTTGGTGAGAATTTATAGCAAATGGGATTGGAAACCCTAATTCAACGTTTTGGATTTGGACTGCTGGACATTGGGCTTCAAATATATAACCCACTAAGCTGTTCAAAGACCCAAACCAACAAATTAATTTGTTGACAAAAAAAAAATTAAATTTAGAATATTTATTGTCCAAAATAAAACAATTTTTATAATGTAGAAAATCAAGAATAGAGTAAATTAACAAATTTCCAAAAAAAAATGTATTATTTATTCAACTTATTTAACTACTTTTTACCTTATTATAAGCATTTATTGTTTTTTTCACTATTGTTAAAAAAATAAGTAGGTGGTTAATATGTTCATTTTATATGTTAATGTTTCTAAACTAATATTTGTATTTGAATGTGATTAACTTGACTTTTCAAATTGAAGGTGTGCTTATATTTATGGACAAATTTTTTCCTCAAAAGAGTTGTTATATTTAGAGACAAAAGTAGTATTTTGGTGAAAATAAATAGATTTTTTTTAAAATAGTTTAACAAGCACACACGATTAATATAAAATAGTTTTATAGTATTATGCAATGAGAGATTACTACTTTACCATATCATATCATCAAACATTTTACTTGTCAAAAAAAAAATATTCAAAACATTCTTACAAAAGTGAAATTATAATAAATTTCCATTGGATATTAGTGTAAAATAATTAATCATTAATGGTATAAATCCTTTTAATAAAGTGTTTATTGTGTAAAAAAATGTCGTGTACAAAGTTATATCCTAAAAATCTACTTCAAAACAAAAAAAAAAAATACATATCATTATGTATTAATCTATAATTTTATAGTTATTCGTTAGCTTATACACTATTTTTATCAAACACTTTAAATCCAACCAATTTATTTGCTATTTGTTATCGCTTATAAATCCGTCTCGCTGCTAAACTTATCTATTATCTGTTATTTCTTAGCAAACAAAGTCTTGATGTAAAGATATTTTCGGCAAATAGATCAAAAATATAATAAACATGTATCTTCTTTCTTCAAATTTTCCATTATTAAATGGGGACCAAAATTGAATTAGGGGGATACTTGATTCATCTCGTTCACGACCCATTTGTTTAAAATTCAAATAAGAGTGATAATCAAATAAAATAATCTAGATAATGTAAAAGTGATTATACATAGTCACACATCACATCATACCACCATGCTTCCATAGAGTGTAAGAATTAAATATGTGCAAAAAGCTTCTCTTAATTGCCTGGAAAATGCAGAAGTAATGGATACACATGTTTGAACTTTAGTATGTCAGGATCACAATGTACTTCAAATTAAATCAATGCTATACCTTTTGCATTTTAGGAACAGGCTAGCTATTTATTCTTTCATAAGCATGTATATTTTCTCTTTGCAAAACACTCCATCACACCCTCCTTTTCCCCATCTTACACGCATATAAAAGGCCCCATCAACCAGAAATGGGGAAGGAAGGAAAGGAATGAAAAGAACAAAAAATGCCATCTGAGAAGTGAAAATCTATGCTAATAATCAAAGACATGGTGACAATGATAATTGAAAGAATAGTGACCTACATTTCCTTTTCAATTTCAACATACAAAACAGGTAAAATTCATAACTCATATCACCCTTTATAGACAGCTTTCAAAACAGGTAAAATTCACAACTGATATAAGTCTTTATAGACAACTTTGTGACAGAATGCTGACAAACACATTCTTCATTATCATGCATTATGTTTTAATCTTCTAAGCACAACTTGCTTATAGAACTTTTGGGTACGGAAATACAATGCCAAACCGACCAAAAATGCCAGAAAAGCCACACCGGCCAGGATCAGAAACGACAACATGAAACAGTGGATGCCAAAGCAAGAGTTATCTTCTTTATTGGCTTCCTTGTCATATATATATCCAACAACTCTCACAGAAAGTATATAAGACCCAAGTGGACTAGATGCAGCAATAGTGTTGAAAATGGTACCCATGTGCTTCACACCAAATATCTCATAGGTGATTGTTGGCATTAAGGACCAATTTGTCCCATAGCATATTCCCACCAGAACAGGACCCAAATAAAAATTGCCAGGGAAACCAGAAGCTATGATAACATGACCAAGAATCATAATCCCCAGAATTACAGTCATCAACAATGGCCTCGGCCAACCTTTTTTGTGCATGATATAATCAGATACATGGCCGCCACCAAAACGGCCAAGAAAATTCCACATACTCCACAATGATACCATATTATTAATCTCAATAGTACTATACCCAAGAGATTGTCCTATTTGGCTCATATTATTTATCGTTGCCAGCCCAGAACCCAAACCTGATATCATTGCCACAAACAACATCCAAAATTCAACCGTACACATAGCTTGTAGAAGGTTCATTTCTTGTGCAAGGGGCAACACATCATCTGAAGGATCTTCAACCTGCTGCACCTCCTCTCTAGGCAGCTCCTGGTATTCAATTGTAGGAGTGGTCTCAATGGAGCGAGCTTGTGAAAATCCCCTTGAGTCTTCCCAATGAGCTTTCACAGCAATGCCAAAAGGCGATGCTAGTAAAACCATAAGGACCACAAATGTAAATACTCGTGCCCAGTACGGCAAGCTCACAAAGTTTTGCAAAACTATTATGAACATAAGATACACAACAATAATTACAGTTACCACAGAGAACACATCCAAATGCTTCTTGTAATCACAGTCTTGCACTTCATAGATCCTCAACAGAAACATAAAAAACAGACTGATGAATGCAGGTAAGCAAGCTAGCATCAGAAGGAAGGTTGCTGGGTCCCCATCAAAAAATGTGTGATATAGTTGAATCAGGATAGCTCCACTAAGGCCAAGAAAACCCTGAATAATTGATGTGAAATGAGTTTAATGATCATACACAATTAACATAAATCAGTTTAACACTAACATCCAAAAAAATACATTCATTTTTCTATGCCATACCATTAATTTCAAAATTCAGTTACAAAAGTTCAGTGATATGGCAAAATAATAGATTTTCAATAGATGACAGTGTAAAACTAGTTTCCACAACAATGTAGACATGTTAGAATTGACTTATTTGAACTTATCTACTAACACAAGCACTTGTCAAACTATTTGGGAGAGCTTATTGAAACTTATAATATGCTTGTAATCAACTTATTTCTATAACCTCTCTGTGATAGCTTATTAAAACAATTTATATATATTATGTAAAAACAATTTGACTTTATCTTATGTTTTGTTTATAATTAAGCAATTATTATATGATAAATGTTTAAACTATAAAGGTTTAATTAAAAACTTTATCCGTGATATATAGTTCAATTTAAATCCACAGTGCAAGTAAAAACAAGAGTTAATCACCAATTCTAAAATGAACTAGTATATTGAAAAGGAAAGTGAAATTGAAAATGGTAACCTTCATAATACCAATGATGGTGCCACTATATTGTGGGAAATTACGCAAGCCAGTAACGACATTGGTGGTGTTCAAGAAAGTTTGACCATTAGATGCAAGCCAAGCGAAGAAACACATGAGTGGAACAGGGGGCTGATGGATCAAGCCCACAACAGAGGCCCAAATGAAGAAAAAGCCCACAAAACACTGAACAGCCCCAACGGCAACGACAATCCAGGGCCCACCAAGGGATGTCCATTTGGACTTATTGGATGGGAGAGGGCGGTTGTAAGGAGTGACGGCAGAGTAAAGGAGGCCGGAGAGGACGCCGAAGTTAGCTCCGATGTCTTTGAAGACGGAGACAGTGTCGAGCGTTGATTGATCGTATGATTGTGTTGATTTGAGGAGAGGAGAGTAGATGCTGAAGGTGTATGATGCACCGCAGCTCCACTGGATCCATATGGATGCGGCAACGCCCATCCAACGATTCGCTACCCACTCCATCATCTTCTAATATGATGATGATGATGCATGATGATGATGAGATTAATCAGTCAAATAATTACCGAACCCAGTTGTAATGACTATGACCCAAACATTACTCATTTATTACAATGAATAAACATAGTAAATATAGTCATTACAAGATTTTCAACACTATTTATTCAAACTGTAATAAACATAGTAAAAGGAAGGCTTCTTCAACATCAAATTGGAAAATCTTTCATTCATCCAAATAGGAAATTTCACAAATTGTTTTGTTTGGTACCAAGGAAACTATAAAGGAAAAGTGCTTGGTTTTCTTTACGGAAAGTGGAAGAAAGGAAATTGTTTTTTTTTTTTTTTAAACGATTAGAGTTGACAAAATAGGTCTGATTAACGGGACAACTCATTACTCAAGGAAAAAAAACCACAAGAATGTATGAATTGGACAAGAAATTTTATGAGTTTTTTACTTGCCACCCATATCTATATCTCTCATTTTCTAATACATTTAAAGAGATTATTTTATCTTTTTATTATATATAAAAAATTAAAAAAAATTCTTCTTTTCACTCACACATTCAAAACATTAATAAAAATTGTTAGAATATTTTTAAAATTTCAAAACTTTGGTTGATTATAAAATTTTTGAAATACAAAATTAGTTTACTTTCAAAAGTTTGAATTAATTTGTAATTATTGAAATACAATTGATTGTATTTGTTAAATATTTTCAAAGCTTTCACCTTTAACAAAAGTTTTAAAATGCAAAGTTTAAGAACTTTCAAATTTTGAAAACATTGATTTTTCGAATGTTTCGAAACGTAATTTTACATTTTGAAACTTTCGAATATGATGAAAGTTTCGAAAAATTTAGAATTTTACCAAAAATTTTGAAATGTAAATTTTGTTTCAAAATAATTACATTTTTTTTCTTCAGAATTTCCTATTTCAAAAATTTCCTATTTCTATTATGGAATTTCCGAAATGTCTTATTTCTTATTTTGAAAATATTAATAAATTTACCTATTTCAAAAAATCCGTTTTGTTTGAAATTTTCAAAATATTTTTGAAAACCTGAAAATTATGTTTTCAATGTTTCAAATTAATTAACAAATTTAGAAAGTTTGAATTAATTTAAAAAAAAATTTAAGCTAGCTTTAACAAAAGTTTTAGAACTTTCAAAAATTCTAAACATGATTTTTCCAAAAGTTTCAAAAACTAAATTTTCGAAACTTTCAAAAAAGATTAAAGTTCGAAGATTTATAATTTTACTAAAAACTTTTGAAATCTAAATTTTGTTTCAAAATAATGACATTATTTTTTTTAAATTTCCTATTTCAAAAATATCTAAGTTTCTGAAATTTCCTTTTTCGAAAATCTCTTAATCTGGAATTCCCTATTTATACACATATATATATATATATATAGTAAAAGAGTAAAATAGTCTCTTTAAGTCTATTAAGGGTGTGCGAAATATAGGTGGAGGTGGCAAGTAAAAAACTCAAATTTTAGACTCAATTATCAATTTGGGTTTTTTGGCGCACCCCATTGAAGCCTAAAGTTTAACCAGACTAATCCAATCGAGCTGTTGATAGCCTGTTGAGCTAACTATTTTTTTTTAAATGACTAATGAGATAGTGATGCACATTACACACTATTTAGATCCAACTCTATTATTTTTTTTTGAAGTCGCATCTTTAAAGAAGATTTTATTCACAAGATTATTGTTAGTTTCTAAGCTCTAAAAAGGAAATATATGTCTTAACTTGAATTAGTGGTGTATATACTACATAGTTTGAGGTCATGATACCTATGATTGTCACATACTTAAGAGACTTATTCAGAATAGTCATGTAGTGAAATACATTTGACAATTTAAACATCGAGCTAGTTCAAGCAAACAACACAAAAGTCAGTAGAGATCTTTAAGATCACCATAAACGAAGATCGAAGTGAGGACAAAAGGAAAGGCGAGGAGTCAGCTAGACATACCCTCAATACAATTGCAGCTAGTGGTGATGAGTCGAACTCGACCAAGAAACATTATGATCGTCAAGTAATGCATATCCAAAACTTGTTATAACATTTGGTTTTGCCTAAAGTCCTTGATATGAGTTTCTCGGCTAAAGACCTTGAAAAGATCACTCCTCACAATGGTGACAGTGGTGCAAGTGTTTAACTATGATATAAAAAGAGTTATATTTGATCTTGCAAACTCAACCGATATCATATATTAGAATATTTTTTTAAAAGTTACGACTTACCACCAACTAGTTACAACCCTTTATTGTCTCCTTGGGTTTCAAGCGAACAAGTACAAGTTAAAGGGTACATAACCCTTAATAAAACCTATTTTGGTTCTAACAAAAACATAAAATCACTAAAAGTTTGTTATTTGATAAGTGCTCACAAGAACCTATTTTTCTTCCTCTACTCGAAGAACTCACCCTTAGCTATCCTAGGATTGCTTCTAACATTTATTTTGTTCTAGATGGTCGATTGGTGACACTTATGTTCTGAAGGTGCAAACACGAGAAGGGGGGGTTGAATTGTGTTTGACTTAACTTGAAACTTTTCCTGTTTTAATACTTTCAAAACAAAACTTGATGTATAATTAAAATAGAGTTAGCAGCGGATAAAAATAAAAATAAAAACTCACAGATTTTATACTGATTCACCGTTAACGAGGCTACGTCCAGTCCCTTCGCCTTGAAGGATTTCACTAATTCAAACCTTGAATTACAACCTTGTTACTGACCCTCCAAGTCAGTCTTCTCAATAGTCTAACAATCCTAGACTTCTTGAGGAAAAACAGCTCCTGTTCTTCAGCCAATCTGACACCCCACATTGTAGAAGAATTCTCAACACTACAAATCTAATTGCCAAGTAACCTGCTACCTCTACTGACTCGCACAGCTTGTAGACTCTACTTCAACAACTTAGATTTGACACAGTGGAACGAAAACAACAAGAGTACTTGCTTTAAAAACTGAGACTCAACAATTAACTTATATGAAAATTTGAGAGTGTTTGCTTTTGAAGTGTATGACCCTTTTGTGGTTTTCGATGCTAAGTAATCTGCCTTGTGCCTCCTTTTATAGATGCTGATTTGGGCCTCTTCCAATCCTTAAATTCGAGCTAAATATTGCTGGATTCTCTGGCAAAAATAAATTGAGCAATCGAGCTTCAATTAAAATAAAAATCATATCTTTTTAAGCCTTAGATTTGTTTCATATCTTAACTGGCCAATCAAATCTGTGCATTGCTTCCCGCCATAGCTCCTGACTTCCATGCTACTCCACTTTAATTTAAAACGAATCTTTAACAATAATTTGATAAAAATATCTTCAGATCCTCACCATTGTTTCCCATGATCAAATCTGTACCATGCGATATTCCACAGCTGGACCAGCCTGATTGCTAAGCTATTATCCTCCGAATTCGGCCATTCCTGGACCACACTTCATAGCCCTCTGATCTTCTGATTTCGGCCTTCCTAGATGCGCGTCTGATCAGCTATGAACTTCTGGATTCGGTCATTTCTGGACTGCACAGCCTGTCCCTCTGATTTCGGCCACTTCTGGGCCATGGTCTGATTTTCTGATCTTGACCATCATTGGACTCAAAAAATTATTTCTGAACCATTGATCTGGATATTTTTACTCTGATTTGGACAGATTCTGGAATTTGGTCTGGAACAAACTGAAATAAACTTGATCAAAAAATATTTCAGTCTGGACATTTTACCTTTAATTTTGGACCAGGTGTGGGTTGATTCTGGAACTCATTTCTTTTGTTCTGGACTTAGTTCCATGCCCTAAATCATGCTATCTTATGGTCTGGGCCAAATCTGGATTGATCTTCATGTTCTGGACTCATAAACATACCTTCTGGAACAAGTCTGGGCTGTATAATTTTTACTGCCAGGCCATCTTCTGGTCAGAATAACTTCTGGAATAAAATTGATATTTGATTCCTGTTTGTCTTGATCAACTCTGCTTCTGTCAGGCTTTCCAATGATATGATCCATGTTTCATTATGAATTTTATTCCTTCTGATATAGGCCTGAAAAGTTATCTTCTGGTTCAGTTTTGTCATCCTAAAACATCTTCTGGAAATTCCAGAATTCATTTTCCTTTGATCTTCTGCTTCTGATTTCTTCAGTTTCTGATGACATTTAATTTAATAATTCAAGGTATAAAATAAGTTTACATTGAGTGCTTTTGTAAACATCAAAATCCTAAGTCTTAGAACCAACTTGGTTCCAACATGTTCTATTATAAGAGATGTAAGGTTTTCATTTGAAACCTTATAAACGAAACTTGTTTGACTCCTAAAAGTTGTAAGAGAATTTTTTTTGCAAATGATTTTTATGAGTATTATTGATATATGTGTAAATTGTAGAACATAAATAGTGAGTTAAAAATAGAGATAAATGTATACAGTTTTGGATTGAGATTGTCTCTAGTAGGAAAAAATCTGCATTCACGTGGTCTCCATTTTTGGAGTTGTTTGATCGAGTTCAAACGATTTTGAATTCAGTTCAATATTTTACTTTTTTAAAAATTTAAATCTATATTAAAATTTAAATCGTTCAATCTTGATTCAACGAGTTTGGATGTGTCGATTGTGTGAATGCGGTTCTTTTCTATTGCATAAAATCTGATTTCATATAATAGAATGTTTTGTATAATCTACGGATCTTAATGTTTTAATATCATAATTATTCCTATAACGACTACTCTAACAAATAGAATAATGATTGTCCTTTCAAGTAAGGGTGGTTCTTGTCTATAATGATTAAGGGATGAGTAAGGTGTAGAAGGATTTGAATTAGTTAGATGATTTGTATTTTAAATTAACTAAGCATTAAAAATCATTGAGATATTGTTTGAAACAACTAACAAGCAAACTTCAAACCAAGAAACTAAGATTGCTATGAACCTTCACCAGTGTCAAATATAATTATGCTCCCCATGTCTATTGAATCGTTATTTAAGGACATCAAATTAATGAAAGTAGATCAAAGACCAAATGATCCTAAATATAAGAATTTTCAACAATTAAGCTAATAGTAGTAGTATTGTCTTATAGGGTAGTTCATTCCACTTAAACACAGTATCCAGTGAAGGTAAATCCTCTGCCCACAATCTCACCCCCACAAAACCATGCAAAACATTCAAGTCCAAACAAAGCAGCAGTGCCAACATTCTCCATGTTCAGATCATGCCTGTTCTTTATTATGTTCTTAGCATACTCCAAATCCTTCCTTAATGAATTGTAACGAAGAGGAATACTGCAACAAAAAAAAGTTCAATATTACAAAACTCAATTCGAAAAGTCACAACCAAATGAAACATAGTCAGTATCTTTATAAATTTATTTCAAGTCTTATATCTTTTTTACGAGTGACTTGAATTTTTCTCAATACTAAAAATACAACTTAATAGTAAGGATATGTTCGGTTCAATATAGGAATGAATTTTAACAAAGGATGAAAATTGATGAATGGAGAGGAGAGGAGAGTGATTTTTTTTTTTATTTGACTCGACGAGAGAAAATGGTAATTAATAGAGAAAAATTATAAAATTACATTTTTCACCATTGTAATATTTAAGATCACATTAAATAAAATAGTTCTTTAGTAACAAATAAGGAATTAATATTATTTCCTCTTCAAACCTCTTTCACTTTTGGAGAGTAAAAATTTAGTTAAAAGATATTTTGGTCTTTTATCTTCTCCTCCAAATAACTGAACCAAACAACTCACATTTAAGATAATCATTATCTTCACTTATGTTCTCTTCTAATCAAACACACCTTAAATGTTTTGTGTTTAAGCATTTGTTTGTTTATACTATATATTTATTTTGAGCTTGATCAACTTAGTTTTTTAGACATGTGGGCTAATATAACTTACTGAACACATTAAACTAACCTAAGTACTAAGTTAGACATAAAATTTAGAGGCGAATGAATATTTTTTATGTTAGTAGAATGAATTTGACGAGAATGTAGATATAAGGAAACCTTAATATTCATTTTATCGAAGAAAAAAAATCATTTTATAATAACTTAAGTATTTCAAAAGAAACATAGTTTAATCTCTTTAATTAATCAGATCTCAAAATCCTCACGGAAAGACTCTATTCACCAACAATATACATAAACCAATGTAAACATAATTCATGAAGTGAACATAATATTTATAGGAAGTGAAATGATTCTTAGACATCAAGATTTTAATTACAAATACATTGTCTTTTGATTTTTATGACTATTTTTCAAATATGTACAAGTTCAAGAACATAAAAAGTAAGGGGAAAAAATATACAATGTTACATGTTACGTACAATTTGTGTATCTTAGACTAACCTGGCAAGTCGAGTATAGAACAATTGTTTGGCCAATGTTTGGCACTTTTCAACGGTGGGTGGTTCTTGGATATAGTGTTTGTTTTGCTCCATTAACAGCTTGTAAAATGAAGCTCCATGGTTTGACACTACTGTTGATGCTTGATTCACCTTTGATTGCAACTGAGGAATCTTTGATGCCATGGATTTCCTACACAGATGTATCAATATAATCATCAAAGGTGAAACTTTTTTTCAAATGGTCCTATAACAAATGTACTTATAAACCAATAAATAAATAAATAAATAAAAAATAATTTGACTGAAAATTTTAAATTTTTACATTTTCAAAATATCGTATGCACAAATTTCAAGATTATATTTCTACATTTAGCTGGTTAGTATTTCCTTTTTTTCAAAATTAATTTTTGTAAAACTCATTAAAGCTAAAAGTAAGTTGAAATAATTTATGTTTTATATATTTATATAAAAGTAAGTTGAATAAAATATTTAAAGTTAAAAATTAGTTATAGAGACAAACTATAAATTATAGTTTTAAATTATAATTAATTCTAAAGCTAAAATCAATTTTATTCTGATAATCAATGTCAAAATCAATTTAACACTTCTAAAGTTGATTTTAACTTCTCCTAAAGAGTAACTAAACATACACACGGTAAATCGGAAAGAAAAAAAACTGAAAAGAAAAGTGTATTAAACAAAAATGTAAGAACTCAAAAAGTGTATTAAACAAAAATGTAATAACTCAAAAAGTGTATTAAACAAAAATGTAAGAACTCAATTAAATTTAGTTTAATCGATTAATATTTAGTTTGATGAATTTCCTATAATTCCTCGTAAAGGAACTCAATTAACACAACATATTTTATACACATAAATTTAGATGAAACGTGTGGATTTGTGTTGGACAAATGATAGGTTACAAAGACATTGATCATCAATCCTCATCATCTAAACACAGAATGTGAGCATGAAATTTGATTTAGATGCAATGTATCGGAAAAAAATTGATTTACATGCAACAATTAATGAATTAAATTAGGGGTTGTATAACATTAATAATTAAATTACCTGGAAATCGATGATATAAGCAATTTGCAGGAAATGGTGAATCTAATAGTCTCCACTCGACGCTAGACTTGGATTACCGTTTGTAACGCTGGCCAAAATTTGTTGTTATGAAAAAGTCACATGATTTTAAATGAAAAATTACAACAACAAAAAAAACAAGTTTTTACATAGTTAAAAAATGACAAATTTTTTTCTCAAAATAATAATAATAATTATATCGCGTTTTTTGGAGTTAGCAAATGAATCATTCAAACAAAACATCATATATATATATAGAACTTCTATGGTATATTTGCAAATTCATACGATTTTGTACTATTAAATTAATTGACTAATAGTTAAATGACATGAATTTAATATTTTTTTACTAAGTTATAGATTTAATTAACACCATTAAAACTTTTAAATTTTGCATTTTGGATCTCTTTTGATTTTAATTATGAAAATAATTTATATAATTGTTGTAAACTAAAATCAATAGACAAATGTATTTAGTCAACTTTTAATATGCAATATATACGTGATGAAATAGATAAATTAATAAGAAACTAACTTAATTATTGATTAAAATTTTGATAGTATTGATAGACTTTTTTCTTTATAATACCATAGAAGTTGTTATATATATACACATACAAACAATGTTAATGTAAAGGATTTTTACACTCTCAACAAATCATAACCGGTAATTCATTAAAAATATTTGACTTTAATAATAATTACTTCAAAAAGCACACGTATAAGCTTCGATATTTATGAAATTAAACTAAAAAATAAATGATGTCCATACTTTCTTGAAACTTTTTTTCCCACAAAGATAACAAAAGAAGGAACAATGAAAAAGCTGAAGCTTTTTTTTTTTATTAAAAGCAAGCTGAAGTCTTAACTTTATCAAAAAATTAACTTGTATATCAATTAAATTAAACGAATTTAAACATTTTAATTATTTATTTTAATTAAATAGTGAAATGTGAAACTAACACAAACACAAATTTAATACTTTAGTTGTTTTTTAACCCTCGTTTTATTAAGGAAGCACACTCTAATAATCTTAAAAAATAAAATTAACAAAAAATTATTCAAGTCAAATTATGAATTTCACTATACCACTTGCATTCAATCACTTTATATTTAATTGCTTAACTTTTTGTAGGGGTTAATTTAGTTGCTTAACTTTATAAAAAAAAATAAAAACTTAATTTAATCAAAGGATATATGTTGTCATTAAAAAAATTAACTTTTTTTTCTATCTCCTATCCAAACAAACATAGAAAGATACAAATATGTTTCTCATCGTTCTCTTATCTCAATCAATACATTAAATATACCTTAAGTTTCACATTTTTTCTTTCTTTTTATACTTTTATGTACCTCTTTTCTCTTTCATATTTTCAAAAAACTTATTTCTCTCTTCTCACTTTTTTCCGAACTACCTTTTACATTTTTTTCAGTTTTTAAAATATTTTATTTCTCCTCAATTTCTTCCGAACTAATCGCACCCTACAAGAATGAAAGATAACAAAGACAATCATGTGTTATCCTACATAGTTGCAACCTAAACTTTTCACCTTTTACACAGTTTAACAGGTACAACAACACAAGACTTTGAAACATGTCAAAATAGAATCCAACACAAAAATAATCAATGAAAAAATAACGTACTAGAAGTTTTAACTGCTTCATCTCACAGAGATATCTTGGCTAAAATAACAAAAACAAAAACTACATTTTTTAAAAAACTTTCCTAGTGGCAGATATTGAACATATCTTTTAGTATCTGTTGTAGGAGAGCTACAATCACATTTTTCATCTTCACTTGCAAGCCAAAACATAATTTTGAAACATTTGACTGCACCTCCTCTTTCAGAAGATGATACAGAAATAGGCGAAAGAATATTAGGATCGAAAGGAAGAGAAGCGCGAAACAAAAAGGAAAAAAAAATGTCTTCTTTCTCCTACCCCATAATTGGGAAACAGCCACTTCTTGATCTTTGTTCTAAAAAGTTCTGAAGGGCACCTGTAGTGTGAGAGTTAATGTAACCTCCAACTTAGTGGTGTTGGTAAGAAGGGAAAAGAAGCCTTCTCCACAAGCAAAATATGCATCATGTATGTCACATCTTCAATATCATCTCTCTCTCTCTCTCTCTCTCTCTCTCTCTCTCTTTATGCATAGTACATGTACAAGCTATTTGCAGCAGCACAAGCAATTGAATTTTCAGATGGATGCCATGCTAAGTGCAACAACTTTGTCGTGAAATCAAACGAATTCCCATTTGCATCAACTCCGGGAGCTTCTGCTCCTGTTTAAGAAATTTCAACTCGTGATATTCTACCGTACAAAACAAAAATATATGATGAGATAAGAACAAATGAGGCAGATGAAAGAAAACTAACCCCGCCTTACAACTCGTGTTATACTATTTCCAAGTGATCGAGACGGCCTTGAGGGGGTCGGAACTTGTCGTCTGACAGAAAACACTAGTTAATAAAGATGCGACAACTGAAAACTATGCTTGAAGTCAAAGCTTCAATAAAATTACCTCATTGGATTTTTACTGGCTTCCAAAGTTGTAGCCTCAGTACTTCCAGGAGCACAACCAAATACTCGGAATAAATTGCTGGCATCAAATGAAACAAAATAGTAACATGGAGGATAAACAATTCGAGTAACGATTGAACCACGGATTAAGTTTGTATCACATAGACACATACCTGTAAGAACCAGTTGCTACCCGCAATCCATCACCACTCAGACAACACTCGAACTTATCAAAAATTGAATCGTTTTCATACAAATCACAAAGCTGGCATGTTCAAACAAAAAGCATAGCCAGTTATAATTCAACTAAGTATCAGAAAGAAATCTATTGTTCATCATCAATTATCGAAACACAGGAACCTAACCTTAGGTCTTAGATACTCATGAACCTGGAAAGTTGCAACAGGACCTGAATCCATATTAATGTCCCATAACTGACAAACAAGTGAAAATGAGTGAATGAAATGAAACTTAAGTCAGCATTCTACACAACAATTAAATTTCAAAGGAACAAATAAACTTAAATCAATAATAATAATTTAAATAGACGAACAATAAAGTATCCCCACCCAAAATAAGCAAAAGTACATCAACTTAGGGTTTTTGGCAAATAGACTCTTCAACTTATATTTTTTGGCATTTCACCCCCTTAAAGTTTGAAGTTGGTTGTAATAACCACTTTTGTACATTTTATGGAAGCAAATTCATAAATCTTCCTAAATAGAAGTAAAAAAAATATACAGAATACAAGTTTAGTAGACACAAATCCTAGCTTAGAGATGAAAATTGAAGAGTAAACAAGATGGCGTGCCAGCACGTAGGATCGTACGGTAACGTGTTGCAATCCCATGTAGAATCTCATGTTTGACTACATTGGCCACAACTATAAGATTTATAACAAATATGGTATTGGGTGGAAAAGAAACAACAAGTTAACTCTGTGTCACAAAGATTGAGGACGTTATGACAATTAGTGGCTATACATGATAAGAAGATTGAGAATGAAATCATTAGAGAGGAAATTGGGGTAGCTCTCATTGCAGAAAAGATAGAAATATTTTGTCTTAAGTGTGGTTTGGACATGTGCAGAGAGAAGCCTAAGAAGCGTCAATAAGGGAGGGTTGATCAAATGGGGATAAATTCAGTTACAGATAGGATACCAAGAAAAATTTAAAATAAAATTATTTAGAGAAAACAGTCAGTCTCTGAACTTAATACATAACAAGATATTATGACATAATTTGATCCATGTAGCCGACTCCATCTAATGGGAAAAGGATAGGTTGTAATTACTGTATGTTAGTCAATCCCTCTTTTTTTTTTTACTGAAGTCAATCCATATTTAAAACAATTTAACTAAATATTTTTCAACTGACAATTCTTCCATTGCTGGCTGATTGAAAAATATAATGGTATTAACCTTTTTAGCAAAAAATTATTAATGGGGTGCTTTTATGAAGTTAAAGGATTTTGATTGACAAAAATAAGGGGGCATATTTCCAAATCCAAAGTCCAAGATGTGATCAAAGCTTTAACAAAAGTGTCTATTTTGAAATCGTAAAACATCAAAGTTCAAACCTTTAAAGTCATGTAATCACGACTCAGTATGTATCTTCCATCCTTTCCAAATTTTATGTCAGATATGGAAGCAATAATCTCTGTGAAAAATGATCTGGATCCTGGGGCCTCCTGTTCCTCAAATCTGCATCAAAGGGCATTTGCCTATTAGAGTCTAGAAACTATATGAAAGTGCATACAATAATAGGCTTCATAAAAATTATTTTTTTTAAATAAGCAACGTCATTTTAATGATCCATATCAAAATCATCTTTCCAGTACTTTTTCCTATCATCTCAACATGTTAAAAATGTAAGCTGTATGGGAGGATCAAAATACTTATTCGTAAGGAATCAACAAGATTACCACAGAAGAACATAAATAGAACTACAGAAGATGTGCTTACAGTTTGGCATGAGAATCACATAATGCTGATTGCCGCAAGTCAATTAGACGGATTGAACCCTTTGAACTGCTATATGCCAATGTATTACAATGTGTAGGGTGGAATTCTGCTGATGTTATAACCTCTACAAATAACAATATATAGGGTCATGACTCAACCAACACTAGAAAAAACAAGTGCATAATCTGAATTGCAAGTTTAAAGAGATAAAGTAGATTGAACTAGTGCAAAATTGCATCTTACGAAAGTAGCACACATTCCACAATGAAACACATTTAAGTCTAAAATTATATCACGTAGCATAGTTAGGCACACCAACAAAATTAGCATCTATCTTGTTGGATGTTTATGGCTAAATAATTAAAAGACAACATGTGATTCTTTTAACCACCATAAAGTGACAATTTCTACTGATACTGGAAAGTTAGGTGTCGCTAATATAGAAAAAATTATGAATATGTAACATCTGCCTGGGTTGGTTCTAATCAAAGTGTAATGCAGTCCCAGCCAAATATTTTCTTTGGACCATAAATTTGACCCTGGACACTGCCCAACTTATAAGACGAACCAAAACTGAATGGATTGGGCTGGTTGAATCATCAGGCTATCAGCCTAGGTTGAACCATAACTCACTTGTCAGTTAACTGCAACTTGTAATAACTTCTTTAACGATGTGAACAAAATAGTTTGTGTTCTAACGAAAGAGAAATGTTTACACCACCAGTAGAAAAATTCATCAAGCTTACCTGTCAGATCCTCCATGTTTGCGGGCTTTACATCAACAATATTAAAACTTTGATTGCTTATTTCCAGGTTCCAAAGATTTATTCGCAAATCATCAGCTGATATGAAAGTTTCACCATCGCTACAAGGTATGACCAATATAACAGCATCCGAATATGATCAGTATCTATAAAACTAAGAAAGTAAAAGAAATAAGGTGCAAAAACTCATAGTCATCAAGTAATACTCTAGATTCCAGAAAGAAAACAATTACTTATCATTTTTTAGGAACTCCGACGCATTAAGGGAATAAAAATTACAAAAGCAAGATCGACCTTTAGTAGCCTTAGCCTTAATTTAGAATATGAACTTAAGGGTTCTCAAATTCGCCCAAAATTTACTAGACTATAGCAAAATACAATGTGCACTTAGAAAGCTAAATCACCTGTTGTTTGAAATAGAATTGATATGATAATCGTGCGCATGGGCATAAACTCTACGACATCGAGCCACCAAGCTGGTTTCATGGCTACTTACCTATATATTTTACAACACAAGTTAGCACTGGAAAAATCTTAAACATGCACTCGTTTTAGTTTGAAAATGAAAGCATCAGGATCAGACATGTCAAAATAAAAATTTATTGATTGTTTATAGTATGCCATACCATAGGAAATTTATCCCTGGTGAACAAATATCAGAGAAATAATTACAATTGGAAGGGATGGATACAACTACCACGGGTAATCTTAGTGATGGTATGCCTCCAGGTGGGAATGAGAAGTCGGTGCTTAGATAATTGTATGATCTATCCGAATCTGGATATCCTCCGTTTGCATGGCAAGGCCTAGGACTACCTGAATTACTTGAACTAGCAACACCACCATTTCCCATTGTTTTCGAAGGGTCAACATTCATCTCAGCAATTTTCTTGACCTTCTTTTCTTGAACCTATTCAAATCTCAGATGAGGAAAGATATTAAGAAGTGAACTAGAACACATTGATGATGCTATTCATATGAAAAATACAAATTGGAATGCAACCATATTAATTTTGTATAGATGCATAAGCACTCACCCCCAAAAGTCACTCTTTACATGCAAAGTTATTTGGTTAACTGAACAGTTGTTCAATAGTTCAATTAATTTCAAAAGAAAAAACTGCTATTCAAAATATGATAGGTAATCAGTGAAGGCCAACCTTGTGAACAATGCATTGATAAAACACAGCACTAAGCATGCTACAAACGAGCATGAATATCATACCTTCCAAAATTTGATGGTTTTATCATTTGTCGAGAGAAGGAAAAGGGCACCATTAGCTATTTGGCACCATCTGATTTTGTTTATTTTCTCTTCTATCTCCAAACTCTTAAGGTAGTCAAACTGAAACAATGATCACACATTATATTAATATATATTGGATATTCTAAAGCATAGGCCGTTGGGGCAACATTGCCAAGACAATGATGATTACCTCAGGCTCATGACTCTGAAACTCTGTTTTGTAACGGAATTCAGGATGCCTGCTGATAGAATAGTCCATCCTCTCTGAATCCCTTCTAGATTCACCATGCTGCATTTTCAGCATACATATAATATACATACATATTACAATACTGAGTGCAAAACATGAAATCTGTCAACACATAAGTTAAGTTTCTTTTTACTAAAACAAAGCTTGCCAAAATAAAAATCAGGCTTACATCTTTTGTATCTGTCCTCTCAAAGAGAACCACTCGACCACCACGATCACCAGTAGCAAGATGATCACCAGACTTGTCAAATTCGATAGCAGAAATTATGTCCACTGTAGAAAGACATTTGGGCAAATAATTAGGAAAGTTTCATGTTATCTTGCAGCAAAACTAATTCAGACTTTTCAACGACTCTATTGTAACTATCATGACGCTTACTAGTCAGTCTCACTCCAACCTCCCCTTGAAAGCCCTTAATCCCATATTATAAACAGTACCTTCATATAACACACTGCATATCTGTCAATCACTTAATCTAATGATATTTCCACTTTTGTTTGATAGAAAATGATGTTTCCTTTTCAACAAAGAATTTCCACACACCCATTCTATAATTATCCACTAAGACTAAATACCAGCATGTGGTTGGTCCGTGTGGTAAGGGACTCTGACACCTTTAACAAGGGGTCAAGGGTTCGACCTTTGTCTTTTGCATTTGGAAAAACCCTGTTGGGAGTGGAGAACCCACCTTTTCTGCCCAACAGGTTCTCAAACAAAGATTAGTCACCGCTTAATAGCAGCAAATACTTCGTACGAATAACATGATCATTAAAAAAAATCTGATAAGTATTTTCCACTCAAGTGACACAACCACCATCATTACCGAAACTCCAACCCAGCAAACTCTTCCAAAACATTATGCTTTTGCATTGTCAAAGACGCAGATTACAACAGACCCAGAAGTCAACCTTCAACACTACACACCAAATCAAACTACATAAAACACCATTAAGATCCAACATATCCTACTCAAACAAACTCACACATTAATTTCCAAACTAAAGGAACCTATTATGAACAACAGAAGTGTCTACAACACAAGCACAAGCTAGAAACATGACACCAAAACCAAAAATCCAACTAGCTCAGTTTCACAGTCTCAAAAATCCAACTAGTAAATTCACAATGCAAAGACAAAACATTAAACAAAAACATCGCTCGGTCAAAAGGAACACACTACTTTCCCCCAAAATCAAACACCGATAATAGCAATATCCCCAAAATCCAAAACAAGCATTACTCAATAAAACAACAAGGGAGTAACGAAACAAGATCCGGAACAGATCGAATCAAACCCTAATCCCAATACACAAATTGGATCCGATAAAGTCACAACAAAAATAAAAGTCCCTTTTCCACAACACATCCAATACTACGTTGAAGAAATTACCTTCTTGAACCTCTTCACCAGCCGTGCGTTCACCGAAGACCTGAGAAAATTTCCACTCCAGAGGGGAAGGTGGACCCGCCGGAGCTGGTACAACCTCATCGCCACCGTTCATTTGTAAAAGAAAAAATCAGAAGCCACCACCGAAGATAAGAGAGTGAATCTACCAATCCTATGAGTGCATCAAAGATTGATTTTCTGGGTTTTCACAAGATCATAGGTTCAGAAAGACCCATCTAAAAAAGACAAAAAATTTTTCTTATTTTTTTTCTTCTTCCCAGTTGAACCATTGGAACACAAAAAATAACAAAAACTTTCTCTCTCTTACCACCTTTCTCTAATCTTTTCTCTCTCTACAAGGAGAAAATTGGAATTTTGTTTACATTTGATGTTGGGGATAAAAAACAAAAAACTACACAACAGATACTTCTGTGTTGAGTTCTCTCCACATAAACAATTGGCCTCTGTCTGGTTTTTTTTTTCTAATTTTATTTTGTGTAAGGTAAAAAATAAATAATTATAAATTATCTTGGATTGTGATATCCTCATCTGTTTGTCACGCAAGGAAGTGAAGTATGATTTTTGATTGGACGGTAAAATGACGGTGTGGTACAGTTAGGCGAGGTAAAGAATAATTTTTAAGTTTATCGATTATTAATTAAGTATTACTGTGTTAGTGTCATAGTGTGGATGGATTACATGTTCCTCTGGAAAAATAAAAAAGAGGTATTCGAGTAAAATGACTTTGATGTCCTTGTATTTATCGGATAAGCACGGTTTTATAATCAAATACTAATTCGAAAATCGATATTATCATTTTACGGTAGTTTGTAAATCCAAACTTCATTTATAGAATATAATTCAGAACAAATTCTAGTTGGATCCTACATTTTTCGAAGTTTAAAAATTAACGATGCTTTTCAGAAAGTATTTGTTAACATTTTTTCTTGTTTTTATAGTTGAGATGGTAAGATAAATTATATCGTTGAATTTTAAATAGTATGTTCATTTTTTTAATAAATTGACAGCAATTGAGATATCACCAAAGAGAATCGTTAATCGTTGTTAAAGTTTCAAGTGACTTTTAAATATTAGTCTACGGTGGATCACTCGTTAAAGTGATATATCGTAGCATCCATCTATAATTTATTATGAAAAAAATTCATAAATACTATTAGGTCTAATGCAAGTCGCGTGGCTGAACTGATTAAGTCCGTCGAACCAATTTGTTTAACTCGTTATATTAAGTTGTGTGAGTTGAGGTTTAAGACCCTACCACTCAAGTTCAACTGTCATGTTGAAAAAATATGGAGATGTAGAAACGAGTTGATTCAAATGGACAATTTAAACATGTCCCTTTCTATTTAAAGTTATTTTTTTTACTAACTCGTTTATTTTTTTATAGTCATTATGCTTACTTGCTCAATACAACCCAATAAACTCGCCTAAAAATTGTTGGTGTAATGACCGTTGGATTACAATGAATTTTAGTAGGTTTATTTTAATATTTTTTGTTTTGATGAACCAACTCACCTAAAAATCAATACATTGTAAATTTTTTATATTTTTTTTTGTTATTGATGATAGAATTTGTCTACTCACTAACCCGTCAAGAGACGAGTCAGGTGAAAATTTTAACTTACGTATCTAAGTTGGTCCACTCCCACCAGGTCCCATTTTAAAAGGGTTGAAGATGAAGTGTCTCATTTCACCTTCATAAACTTAAGTGGTTGGTGCACAATGCATGAATAACTGTTTGCAAACTCCCGTTATTAACAAAGTATAAAGTCAAAATTGCACTACACACAAAATGTTAGGACCATTTTTAATATTTATAGGAACTGATTCGTAAAATTTGAAATTTTTTAGCGACTAATTTGCCATAACTTGAAAAATTATAGGCATTAATGTGCAAATTTTAAAACATATAAGTATAAATTGTAAATTTCAAAAAACTGTAGCGATGATTTTGTGATTCATATAATAGTTTTGACAAAATACTTCGTGAAATTATTTCAATTGAAAAAATGTCTAAATTTATTGTCCAACTAAGATAATTCATAATTTATTTTAAAGATTTTTAATTATCTTAAAAAATTACATTCTCTCATAAATTTTCTCTATCCAAATACATTTTGTGTTTAGGTAAAGTAGTTGAAAATTTTTTAGAATTTAAAATTTTAAACAATTCAAATGTTTCAGTTGAATTTATTTCGTTTATAAATTTTGTTGTTTGGATGAAGTCATTGATTATTTAATATTGAGGCATTTATATAAATATCGAAAGTTTTGGGATAAAGTGATGATAAAATTTTTGGAAAAGTCGAGGGACCAATTAGAAAATTTGTAGAGACTAATTTAAAAATTTATAAAGATCAATTTGCAAAATTCAAAAAGTTATAGGGACCAATTTGCAAATTTTAAAACATATAGAGACAAATTTGAAAATTTAAAAATTTTATAGAAACTATTTCATTATTTTTATATTATACAGCAAAGAAGAAATTTTAAATTATTAATTCTTAAATATTATTTAAAATGTAAATTTACTTTTAACAAAATACGTCATAAAATCTATTCAATTAAAAAAAATTAAAATTTTTCATCCAAATAAGGTAACTTATGTTTAAAGTTTTTTATAACTTTAAAAATTAAAAAATAAATAGGGAGACTATAGAAGTCTCACCAGATGCAAAGCAATATACAATTCAACAATGTAGTGTGTTCCGTAGCAAAAAAGAAAAACAATGTAGTGTGCACCATGGTGCTACTCGCCTACTAGATACACCAGACAAACATCACATGTTAAATTAGCATCCCCACAAAATATTAATAGACCGAAAATGAAAAATGGATTTATAGGCAAATAAATAAATTATGCTACAACATTTTGACGGGAAAAATCATATATAACTATTGCAATAATGCGAAATATGTTTCTCTTACATGTACAGATAAATAACAAAAAATATAATTTTACACAACAACAATAATTGATAAAAAATTAAATATGAGGCAATCACAATTTTTAACGTGGAAAACTTTACTCAAACTGAGATAATAAAAATCACGGGACTAAAAATCTCCCTATAATAATTAATGGGTATATCAAAATCTTCTTAATAACACTAGAGAATATCAATCAACAATAACAACAATATTCTACTAAAGTGTACAACAATATTCTAATAAAGTGTGTATTCCAAAATAACTATCAGAAAATGTAAAACTAATAAGACCGTATATTAAAGGAACAAAGTAGAAATAACATACTAAAATTGTGGATAAAACATAGCAAGTTTGCTACACACTTATTACCATTATCAAAAGTTAATTTTTTTTCTTCTTCTTATCATGGTTTGTGCAGCTGCCTTTTTTCTTCTCTATTGTGTCGGACGCTCCTTTTCTTTTGCACAAGGATTTCAAAAATCTTTTTTCTTTTTTTTATTTATTTTTCACATAGGCCAAGCCCAATAAACTACATATTCTTTTTTTTCTTTTCTTTTTTTAATAACAACAACAACAATAATAATAATAATACTAGTAAAATTGGTGTGTTATACTTAGAGAGTGAATCCACCCAACAAATCACTCCCTCACAACTCAAGGGGAAAAATACTCTCAACCATGTCGGCTTTCTTTCTACAGCATATCATCTTCGGCACAAGCAAGACCTTCGTCATCATCTTTGTATTTCTCACTTGTAGGACAACCTTATTCATTTCTTCTTTGTCTTTCGTCATTTGTACTATCGTTCATCCATTCCCACTACCAAATAATCTAACATAAGCTTTTATACCTAACGCCCCATATTTTTAATTCAAATAATTTCTTAAAATACTTATTTTTAGAAAAATTTACGACCATTTTTTTAAGTAAGAATACCTAAACATTTATTCATTTGAAATAATAAGTAACAACCACATTTATTTAATATTATTAAGAAAATATTTATTCAAAACTAAAACAAAGTAAAAGCAATTATCCTTGATGGAAGGGAACTCATTTCCGTATTTCTAGAATTCTAGTGTATTTTAAAAATCAGTGACAAAAGATTTTAAATAAACATAGAAATAATGCGACAATTCTATTATTACAAAATTGTCTTGAAAAAATCATTTTTATCCTACGTTTGCTGCACATCAATACTCATCAATGACTCTTGAATCTCCTCGATCTCATTAATACCTAAAATGTTGTTGTAATGGTCAATGTTTTCCATCATCCACATCAAACCAAAGCTAAACATATGGAAAGATGACACAAAACACATAAATGTAAAACTTCCAATTTAAAAGAAAAAATACGAACCGGTAAATCATATAACACTAACATATACACTTATGTGTAATGCATGCTTCTAAAACTATATGATCCAGATACAAATATGTCACTAAAACAACTTCCACACAGAAAAATCACACATACCAATGGGAAAACAAATATGCTACTAAGACAACTCCCACGAAGATGCATATGCCATGACATGACAATATATTATCAAAACACTATATTCTCATACAACCCATTAAGAATTATGTCATATGCATTCGAAAAAAACACTTTTTAAAATCATAATCTTATTCACATACCACTTAGATCATATATTACACATCATAGAAAAATAATCATAAATATTATAACTTTCACCAAATGCATATAAAAATCGAAACTTGATTTCATATAAACCCTAAAAATTAAAACTTTAACATATATAACAAGAAGGCTCAAAACTCCAACTCATATACATTGTCAAAGTTAAAACTTCATCACACATAACATAAAAATTCAAACTTTATTTCATATTCACCATAAAAATTAAAATTTTATCACATATAACATAAAAATTAATACTTCACATTCATATTTGTCATAAAAATTAAAACTTTATCACATATAACATAAAAATTCATACTCTACTTCTTAAAAATTGTATATTACGTATCGAACTCAACGTAAAGGAATGAAGTTTTATTATTTTTATCCATTAGTCTACATTTATTCCTTTTAAAAGGCAAACATTTATAAATATTAATTTCATGTCATTCCAATCAACGATCTAACTATAATTTGTGTGGGGAAAAAACCCATACCTTGATCGCCTTTCTTCCCAGCACAAAGCTCTAAATTCTTGATGTGCTAATAAAGGAGATGTGAAAATGATGGTGGCTAGGGTTTTGGTATTCCTTTATGTTTATAGAATATTGTTTGTAAATGGTTTAGGAGTTAGGGTTTTGTTTTGTTTTTCTGCTTATTATTACTTAGTATGGAAAAATTGTGGACCTTAGGGACAATTTAAAGTGGAGATTGTTGGGTAGATAGTGTTAGGCCTGAATGAAGACAAGAACGGAGAAAATATAAATTTTTTTGGTTAACCTTAATCATAAAAAAATAAAGCCATAAACCTCTAGCCCAAATTTCTACTCATTCATTTGGGTTGGGTCAGTTATCCCCCAAATGGTAGTGGAAATGGATGAACGTCGGTACTTATCCCCTATGTACCAGATTCGATTCCCACGGATGACAAAAACTCGCTATTTCCAATGGGTGGAAAGAGGGCGAGAAGGTCGTGACTAAAAGTGCTGAAAATGGTAAGGGTCGGGCTGTTACATAAAAAGTGAGGGATAAGTACTGTCGTCCATTCATTCCCACTACCAATTGATCTCATGTTTCTCCATGAAAGAATCAAATTTATTATACCATTGTCGAGGTGCTTGCTTGAACCCATACAAGTTTTTCTTCAATTTACACAGAAGTTACTATTTACTTTTGACTTCGAAATCCTTTGGTTGCTCCATATAGATCCCTTTCTCCAAATTGCTATGAAGGAATGAAATTTTCACACCAAGTTGTTTAACTTCTAGGTTCAAACTAGCTGTTAACTCAAACACAACTCGGATAGAGGACATCTTCACCACAGGTGAAAAAATATCTTCAAAGTCAATACATTTTCTCTGATTGAAACCTTTCACAACTAATCTTGCTTTGTATCTTGGTTAAGAACTATTCTCTTATGCCTTTATCTTGTATACCCATTTTTTCTTGAGTGCTTTTATGTCCTTAGGTAACTTTACCAAATCAAATATGTGATTCTCACGCAAGGAATTCATCTCTTCTTGCATGGCCTTCAACCACATGTCTTTATCAACATTTGTAATAGCCTCTTGGCAGTACTCTGGCTCCCCACTATCAGTGATCATCACATACTCATGTAGAGGATATTTTTGAGAACGTTTGTGTTCTCTAGTAAATCTTCTCAACTCAAACTCAACTGGTGGCTCAGCTGGAATGTGAACACACAATGTTTAGATTTACTATCAAGCTTGGACCTCTCATATCTTGGAATGTGAACAAAACATCTGCAACCAAACACTCTCAAATGACGATAAGAGACATTTTTCCCTGTCCAAACTTTATATATAACATCACCATCAAGCGGAATAGAAATAGACAAATTGATCAAATCCACTGTAGTTTTCATTGCTTCACTCCAAAAGGATTTTGATAATTTTGCATGAGAGAGCATACATTTGATTCTTGTACGTTTCATTCTTTCTGCAACACCATTATGCTGAGGTGTCTTCGAAACTGTTTTCTCAAGCTTGATGCAATGTTCTCTACAATACTCTTCAAACGGACCTCCGTATTTACTACCGTTATCTGATCGGACATTTCAATTTTTTCCCTTTTCTTTTTCAACACTAGCATGAAAGTGCTTGAAGACTCCAAATACCTGGTCTTTAGATTTCAAAGGAAAAAATTACACTTTTCTAGAGTGGTCATCAATAAAAGTAACAAAATATGATGCACCACCAAGAGATTTATTATCCATCATGCAAACATCAGTATGAACTAAATGAAGAATATTTTGCCTCATGTGAGGACCAGTATTATGAAAAGAAACTCTATGTTGTTTTCCAACAAAACAATGAGTGCAGGTTTTTAGGGACGTACCTTTTGTAACACCCCAATTTCGGGTTTATGGTGTCACACCTTTCACATGAAGAAAAATAGTCTTCACAAGTATGATGATTTCTTTCTCACTCAACTGACTAAGGTGCATATGCTATAAATCAAAAGAGGCATCTTCAATTGCATTCACTTCTTCCTTGAAAAGCTTCGTATGCATCATATAGAGAGAAATAGAACTTTGCTATTTTACAACCACTAGAGACCATTTGGTGATTTTACATATACCACCACTACTAAAGTAAATGTGATAACCCTCGATGTCCAAGGCTTTCACCGAAATCAAATTGAGACAAATATCAGGAACATGTCTAACATTCTTCAATTGAAGCTTGCAACCAATCCCAGATTCATCCCAAACATCTCTTATACCGCTAATTTTACATACTCCTTCATCTCCTATTTTTACCGTGTCAAAATCACCAACACTGTAAGATGAGAAGAAATCACGCCTAGGTGTAACATGATATGAGGCACCCGAATCAATAATCAAAGTTGAATCTTGACATGCAAGGCTATGGAATTATCATGACAAAAAATGTAGACATTACTAACAGATGCAACTGTTGTTGTATCTTTTTCATTTTTCTTCTCTTTGTCTTCATCTATTTCCCTTGATTGATCTCTCTTAAGGAACCTGCAATTTCTTTTTATGTGATCTGCTTTGCCACAGTGGTAGCATATCACTTTTTTTCTAGTCCTCAACTTGCTTTTTGACTTTCTACGACTTTCAGAGTTGTCGCACATATGAAAGTGTCTACATTGACTTCTCCCCTGTAACTCTGTAACTAGTGTTTCTGACTTTGAGGAAGAACCAATCAAACCACGTTCTTCTTCGAACTTCTTCATTCAACATGCTCTGTTTAACTGTTGACATTTTCAACTTTCCACTTGGAGCTGAATTAGTCAATGCCACAACAATGACTTCCCAATTATCAGGCAAAGAACTCAACACTAACAACGCTTGCAATTCATCATCTAATTTAATAGCTGCCATTTTCAATTGATTCATTGTATTATGAAAAATACTCATATGCTCTGCCATTGAATCCCATATTTGTATTTCATATTCACCAGCTTCCGAATCAAGAATGCTTTATTTCACATATTCTTTCGTTCATACAACTCTTTTAATTTATCTCACATCTTGTTAGCATCTATTTCAGTTTCAACATGTGAATATACACTTAGATCCAACCACTATCTTATCAACGCCACTACATTTCTATTCATCTTCTTTTAGTCAGCGTCAGATTTACCTGTGGGTTTAGCAGTGTCACCCTCAATCATGTCTTCCATGAGAGTCTTCCAAAGTGTGTAATTAGAAGAGTTGAGCTTAATCATATTCAGACCTTTATTTTCCTTCTCCATTTAAATGTACAAACCAAATCAATTGAGCTCTAGATACCATTTTGTTAGGAAAAACCAGAGATAACTATCTTAATAATGCATAATATTTTCCCCCACCTATGCAGATAAATGATCAAACAGAAAAATACAATTCCATAGAGCAACAATAATTGACAGAAAATTAAATATGAGACAGACACAATTTTTAACGTGTAAAACTTTCCTCAAATTGAGAGAATAAAAATCACAAGACCTAGTATAATAAAAAATTTCCCTTATAATAATTAATGGGTACACCAGAGTCTTCATAGTAACACTAGAGGAACATCAATCAACAATAACAACAACCTTCCACTAAAGTCGGTATTTCAAAGTAACTCTCACAGAAGGTAAAACTAATAAGACTGTATATAACAAAGGAAACAAACTCAATGGTAGAAATAACATACTAAAATTGTAGACCAAATAAAGCAAGTTTGTTACACACCTATTACCACCACTGGAAGTCAAATTTTTTTCTTCTTTTCTTGGTAATGTGCGGTTGCCTTTTTTCTTCTCTACTATGCTGCACTCCTTTTCTTTTACACAGGGAATTCAAAAATCTATTTACTTCTTTTATTTATTCTTCACATGGACTAAGCTCAATAAATCACATATTCCTTTTTTTCTTCTTTTTAATAATAATAATAATAATAGTAAAATTGGTAAATTCCACTGGAGAGTGGGCTCATCCAACACATTTTTTTTTATGAACCGGAAGAAAGAACAAAAATTAACTAGAATGTTGTCTAATGACACCAGAAGCAATTGTAAACAACACATGCACAATTTGAAAAGTAGGAGAGATTCAAATCTTCAAACTAATAGTCATATGCGTACTATATAATTTAGCTAATCAGTTGTCACATTTATTTATTTCTCCTAAATTGCGAGTGAAATGTAAATATTCAATCAAATCAATTTATTTATCATATAGTAATGATAACGATATATACTCCTAGTATATATGAACTCAATATAGTATAATTGAAGTTAAATATGAATTAAATGTAGGTGGAATATTCACGTAGACTATGGCAGTGGATTCCATATGTGGCCAACTACACTAATAAGTTCCACTCAAATATTCGCTCCTTTACTTTTGCTTTGAAATTGTCTTGTTTTGATCTCACATGACGTGTGACACAAACTCACCATGCCATCTTAGCCCTCAATTACTTGACCAACCTAAAAGTTCATCACATCTAACGGCGGTAATAGAATTACATTTCCATTATTAACAAACCAAAACCAGAAATTGTAATATCTAATTGGAGTTGGAATCTTGACCTTTGTTGTTTTCAACTAGGTTTGGCTTCATGTTCAAGCACAATATTTTTCACTATAAATACCCTTTCATTTCTAAAGAATAAGCACAAGCCAAAAGAAACAATTTTGAAACCAGTTTCAGACACCCAATAGGAATCAAATTATTGGGAATTTGTTTTTTTAATCATTTTCATTCTCTCTGTCACTCACCATTATGGTTGGTATTGTAGTGGTTTTCGACTTTGACAAAACCATTGTCGACTGTGATAGTGATAACTGGGTTGTTGATGAGTTGGGTTTCAATGATTTGTTCAATGAATATTTCCCACCGTGCCATGGAACAATCTCATGGTAAGCTTTTGATTTGATCGTAGGTTTGTGTTTTTTTTTTTGTTGACTATATGATCTGTTTTTTTAGTGTTCTGTTTTTTTTCAATAATATAACTATTTTCTCTCTAATCTGCATTGTGTTTATATATGATATAATAATTAATCATTTTTGTTTTGTTTTTGTTTTATAGGCTAGGATGATGATGGAGCTTCATTCTCATGGAAAAACCATTGAAGACATTGTGCAAGTTTTGGAGAGGATTCCTATACACCCTAGAATAATCTATGCCATTAAAGCAGCTAATGCTTTAGGGTATCTATTTATCTATATCTACTGAGCTAAGCTACATCATTAAAAATATTAGTAAAAATATATAAAAAAAATAAATCAATTTTATTTGACATTACTTTTATTTATATTTAAAAATTAGAGTTAATACGTCCTTGTTATTTTTTGTTTTATATTTCTTTTCCGTTCTATATAAACATATTTGTTTTGTAGTAGTCCAAAGTCAAGATCATCATGACTCACATAGGACATACATAGGCCCTGTACGGTTTGACATCGGATTATCAATATTATTATTAAGATTTAATTTCTATACTCACATGGTATGAATATTTTTTTTAAAAAAAGAAGATAATTTAGATATTTGCATATATACATGCATCTAATTATATCACATTAAGTAAATATTTTAAAATTTAACTTAAAAAAGTGGTATTATGTTATGGTTTGATTGAATGTATGTAAAAGATTTTTACACATGCATAGAATTAATCTCTATCATTGCCTTTAAAAAAATAATTAATCTCTATTATTAATTTGTGTTTACTGTATTTAAAAGAAAAACTAGAGGAGGGAAAATTTATAAGGTTGCATTTGGATTTTCTTAGGTGTGATTTGAGGATTGTAAGTGATGCTAACACGTTTTTCATAGAGACAATTCTAAAACAGTTTGGAATTAGAGAATGTTTCTCGGAGATCAACACTAATCCAAGTTATGTTGATGAAGAAGTAAGGTTGAGAATTTTGCCATACCATGATTTCAATAAGACTCCTAACGGGTGTAATCTTTGCCCTCCAAACATGTGCAAGGTGTGTACTTTCATCCATTTACAAACAGACGATTTATATATTGATTAAATATTAAATTAAGTCGGGGGAGACAAATTAATATTAATATAAATGATATTGATAGAGATATATAATTAAGTCGGGGAGACAAATTAATAATAACGTGTGTTTAGTTATGTTATTAATTTCTTAATTTATGTGAATTTTTTTATAATATAGAACCAGGGCTAGTATTACTATAACTTACTATAATTTTCTGCCTATGAAAGCACATATTTCTAGACACACAACTACTAAACTAATAGAATCTTCCATTTCATTCATCTTGAGGATCAATACTCTAATATAAAATAGTAAATCATTTTTTTTTACCGAAGTAATTCATTTGGATTAATTTTTTTATGAAAAATTCATTTGGTATCATAGTTATATAAGATGGTTCATCAATCAAATTAAAGTGGACTTATCAAGGGATTGAGAAGATTCCTATATACTATAATGTTCCATGCCTTCTGTCAAAAAAAAATGTTCCATGCCTAATTCTTATAAAAAATCAAATCATTATTACAGGGTCTAATCATAGAGAGAATCCAAAACTCTACATGTTGTAAGGAGAATAAGAGGTTTATCTATCTTGGAGATGGTAGTGGAGATTATTGTCCAAGTTTGAGGCTTAAAGATCAAGACTTTGTGATGCCAAGGAAGAACTTCCCTGTATGGGACTTGATTTGCAAAGATCCTTCACTTGTTAGAGCTAAAATTTATGAATGGAGTGATGGAGAAGATCAAGAAAGGATTTTGCATCAATTAATCAACAAAATTTCAATGGAAGAAAGTGCTAAATTCATGTCAAGTGAATTCAAGTTGAAGACTTCATCGTTTTCTGCTCATGAGGCTTTACCTCCTGTTCAACTATAATAAATAAGTTTAATATATATTTACTAATACCTCATAAAGTATTTTTATTTTCTTACTTGCTTTGCTTTTGAATTGACCTTTCCTATAATCTCAAATGTTGGAATTGGTTCAAGACAAAGTTTATAATTCACACTTAATACAAACTTTAGTTGCTCAAATTCATGTAGATTAATCCCTTTAACAACTACCTCTATGAGCCATAGCATATATATATAATATTGGATTAAATAAAATTTTAATTCTTATAAAATTTTACTATTTTATTTTTATTTTTAGTTCTTATAAAGAGTTTTGACAATATTTAGTATTTTAAAATTTTGTGTCTGATTGTAAATAACTATTGTGTTTTTTTTTTAGAATTTTTGAATAATTTTTTGTAATAATATTTAAGACATGTTTAACGACTTTCTTACAACTCGTTAGCCACCTCTCCCAAATAAACCATAAAGTTCTCTTCTTCTTCCTTCGTTACACCGTATTTTCTTTTATTTTATCTAAATAAGTTAATTCTACACAATTTTAGTTTCTTTCATATTTTTATTGTTGTGATTTCATTGTCTAAGATTAACATTTTTTGGTTTTTCCGTCTTGGTGTGACACTTTTTTATTTTTCTATTTTGATGTGGTGTTCGTTTTTGTTCAGGTTATAACAGTTTCGATCCATTACAAATTTCAATTGATTACTTTAAAGTCGTCAATATTACATATCTAGAGGCATAAGTTTTCCGAACACTTGAATTTTGTCATATTTATAGGCATGTTGCTCTTTTGAGCTATGTTGTCATTTCACGCTATTAACTTTGGTGCAATGAGTTTGTTCACAAATTCATCTTTTTTATTTTTAACAAATTTAAATTTGTAATGCATCAATGTATTATATAATTTGAATAAATGAATATCGTTTTTACAGTAAAAAAAAAGTTCCTACAAAAATTTAACAAAAATAATGTATTAAATATAAATTTGTAAGTTTTTTACGCTTAATCATTCATATTTGATTTATTGCTTGTTAAAAAAATCTAAATTTTTGCTGAAAATTTTCTTATAATGTCTTTAATATTATTGTGTGGAGTGATATATATGAGTTGATTTAAAATCAAAAATAAAAATGAAAACAAAATATTTTAGAGGACTAAAAATTGACAAAAATTTATAAAAACTAAAATAAAATAGTAGAATATTATAAAAACTAAAAATTTATTTAAATCTTTTAATACTAATAGAAAAAAATTTAGCTGCATTTTCTTACGTGTTTTTTGTATAGTTCTTAACTAACTAATCACAATTTGTTAATTATAATATGTGTGTATAAATGGGCCAAGCCCATGTGTCTTGAGGGCGAAGGGAATAAAACCCAATATTGTAGGGTGTCAAAAAGAAAAGTGTCCTAGGAGAACTGGAGAAGTAACCAAACATTAGTATACGCCTAAAAGATAAGAAGAAAAGATATGGTGGATCTTGGATTAGTTTTGTTTGTTCTTTGAATTAGTTGGTCATACTCATATTTTTGTGGAGGTAATTTCTTATTATTTGATTCGTACAATTGGGTGATGATTTTTGTTTCTTAATGTTATCAGAAATTTATACAATATCAAAGAATGACAAATGTCACTTAAGAGTGTTTAAGTAAATATAATTTTTTTTTGTTTATATTATTTATTTTGTTTATTTAATAATTTATTAGATCTATACAACTTTTGGTAAGTAGTTATTAGCCAGTGTTATTATTATTATTTGTTTAAATTTGTTTTGCAAAAAACAAAACTATTATTAGTATTGATATTTCTGCTTCATAAGCTCAATGTTTGCTAGCATTCCATACATATATTAAATAACAAAACTATTTGAATAATTAATAAATAATTGTTTTTTATTTTAATAATTCATTAACTTAAATTAATTGTTTTTGTATTACTGTTTTCAATTCCTTCGAGTTCGGGTTTTGTGTTGTTTTTCTTCTTGTTCAGAGTTGAGGAGGCATATTGTTGTTAAGAGCCGGTTTGCTCCATCATTAGTGTGGGAAGATTCATGGGGCTTCTAGAATCTTCAACGACCGAAACGAAGAAAATTATTTCTACGATCTATGGAGAGAGAGAGAGGGAGAGATAGACAGAGAGAGAGAGTTCAGAGTTGAGAGTGGATGACGGCATTGAGGTTTGATGGTGAGACTAAAAGGATTCAAGCGAGTTTAATTTTTCAAGAGAGTTCAAGAGAATGAGTGATAATGACGACAACGAGGGTTCAAAAGAGTTTAATTTTTCAAATAATATTAAAAAGTTTAATTTTAAAACATCATACAATTTAGCGTCGGCTTATCCGACGCTAACTATTAAAATAAAAAATAAATTTTAAAATAAATCAGAATTTGCCTTATTTTATTTAGTGTCGGTGTAGCCGACGCTAATTATTAATAAAATCAAAATAATAAATTTGGTACACTAGCGTCGGCTAGACCGACGCTAGTTAGCGCCAGAGTCGGAGCCGACGCTAAATATGACAGCTAAAATGAGTTTTTCTAATAGTGTATTATCGTCCAACGCTTCATTTTTCTTCTTTCCAATTTTGAATGGTATATGAGTTTACAAATGATAAAAAAAGTCTCAATCTATCTATACATTATAATATTATAAGTATCATTTTAGGGTAAATTTGCCATTTGTGAAAGATTATTTTTAAGTTAAGTTTCTATTAAAAGTAATTAATCTCCTATTATTATAATTTATCTATTAATTATTTAATTTATACATCTATTTTGATTTTTTTTATATTAATTTTATTGAAAGTTGCAAAAATTAAAGTGATAGTTATATAGAAATATAATAAGGCATGCAAAGTGTGTTATTTTTTTATTTTAATTTTTAAGAATGCAAGGTTTATCTTTATTTTTTACAAAGGCAAGGTTTGATTCATAATTCATACATGAACTTTACGCAATCAAACAAGTAAACTTTAGAACTTTCACTTTTCAAATTTCCACTAATCAAATCTAGACAACCCTTGAAATTCCTTTTTTTTCCCCTCAAATACTACTAACAATTTCACTAGTTAATTAGTCCCCTCAAATACTTCTAACAATTTCACTAGTTAATTAGTTAATTGTATATTGCCGTCCCACTAATTAATTGTCACTTGTTTTCCTTCTCTTCACTCTTCATAAATCGTTTCGTTTCTCCATATTTAACTCTCATATCTTTTTCAACAATTATTTTTTTGAAACATTTCTTCAACAATTATAAATGTTATAATGTCTTTCTTATTCTTTGAAACACAACTTTCAACTTCTGCCTCTAATTTCTACTATCAAGTTTGCATCATCTATTTATTATACTACTCAATTACCGAACCATATCACACCATTCATTATGATTTTTGGGTAGTTTTGTTTGGTATTGCTTCTCATATTTTGTTGTTCTAGATTCGTATTCGATCTTGGAGAATCGTGTTTTTGTTGTTGATTTATCCAATTCTTCTTATTTGATTTTTTTCTCTTCCTTCTTCTATTAAAAGTATCATGTTGCGATTTTTTATTTGTTTTGTATGTTAGTTATTTTTGTTTCTATTATTTTTGCATGACCGATCCTTTGTTTTGTTACATGTGGCATATCTTTCATAGGGTGATGTCTCTATTATCATATGAATTGAAAAATCTATTGGAAAATTATTTAAAAAGACCACCAGGTTGGATTATGGATTCAAGCCGGAGACAACTTAATTTAAGTTGTGGGATTTATGTTTCAATTTATCCTCTTTTTAAATTGGTCTTTATGATCAAAACTTATTATAGACACATGCTTAGAAATTGAATGTAAGAATTATCACAATGCTTACTATGATGAGTTTAATAAATCGTATTACGTTATTTTTCTATGTTTCTTAAAAGTTTTTTGCTATTTAATTTGTGCTTTAATTCTAGTTCTTTAAAGATAAAAGTGATTCTCTTTCTTACATTTATAAGATATATATTTTATAAGGTATTGAAATTGGAATGCAATATAAGAGTAAATTTGATAAATTAAGGGTTAAGTTGATACAAAATATTTAGTACTTACTATTAAAAGGTTAAATTATACTTATTTTAAGATATTTTTATTTTTCTATTATGATGCTCAAAATGTTATGCATGAAAAAAAATATTAAGAGAAGTTCAATCACAAAGGATAAAGTGTGTTTGTCCTGTAAATTTTTTTGTGTGGCATATATATTTGTTGTATTTATTTTAGCAAGATGAACTATTGGCAAGCAAAATATTATTTTCAAATGTTTTAATTTCAAATTTTATTTTTAAATAGGAAATAAAATATTTCGTCATTCAAACACATAATGTTTTGTGCGTCGCATTAATACTTTTGATTGTAATCATTATTTTATATAATGAAGTTATTTATTTGAATGACCCGTATTTTTTATCTTTTCTTTGAAGTGTTTTCTACACTACAATTAGATTATTGTTAATTTATTATTATCATTGGTCTTGATTTTGGCATACAGAGAACAAATATTTATTATTAGTCAATTAGTTAAAAGAAAAATATATTCCATTAGTATTTGCCTCTTTCATATCTTCTAGATAAAACTCTAAGAAAAATATAATATTTATAATTAACTATAAAAATTATGTTCTCGCAAATGTTTTTCATTGGTGTGTGGTTAAATGATGATCTTTTTACGAATCAATTATAATACAATAATTATAATGTATTATATAAACAATATACACGAGACAAATATTTTTATTGATCAAATAATTAAAAAATAGTCTTTTATTAATCAATTAGTTAAAAGATAAATATGTATTTCATTAGTAATGTGTCTCTTGAATATCTTCTACTAAATTTTTTAACGAACATTATAATAAACTAATTATATTTTTCTGTATAACTTATACGCAAAACAAATATAAGTTACAAATTAATTAGTTAAAAGTTTGTCTTTTACAAATCAATTTTTTTATCCAAAGACTAATGAGGCGCAAAAGCATCATATAAGATAAATATGTTAAAAAATAAAAAATAATTTTTTATAAATCAATTAGTTAAAAGATGATTATGTATTTTATCAATAGTGTGCATAATATATACTATATACTATATATATATATCTTAAAAATCTCTTAGATAAAACTTTAAAAAATAAAATAAACTAATTATAATATTTACTATATAAACTTTACCTGAGAGAACTATTTTTCATTTATATGTTAAATAAAGGATGACTTTTTACAAATAACAAATATACTATAAAATTGACTCAAAAAATATTTATCCCAGGTATGATATATATAGATAAATTAATAAATGTTTTGAAGATTAAATAGTTAAATTATTAAATTAATGATATTTTAAAATCTTATTAATTGATATGTCATAAAAAAAAGTCACTTGAAATATGCGACATGAACTTTTATAAAAAATAAGAACTCAAATTGGTAACAAAAAATGAAAAGACTAAAGTTCAAAAGAATTTTTTAAATGAATTAAAAATGAAAATTAATATATTTAAATGGACTAAAAACATATTTAACGTTGATATTTTGAAAATTCTATAATGTCAAAATCAATTGATTAGGTTAAGAATTAAGATCAACTAACATTTTCTATACAAAATTATAATTTTGTATTAAATAATTATTCATATAAAATATATATCAGTACTTCTTATACTAAATTCAAAGGCCTTGGGATCACATATAAAATAAAAATATACAAAATAGTAGATAATACTCTTCCAATTAACACTGTCATGTTCCTTTGGAATCCAAAGGTCCTAAGTATCTTTTATAAAAAAAATCCTAAATATCTTGCTTTATGTGCAAAGCATGCACTTTCTTTACCTATAAATACCATCTATTGGTCCTTGACCACCTTCACAAAAATATATAGTTATCTCAAAGTTAGCTTTTGTTCATTTATAATGGCTGGTGTTGTAGTGATTTTTGACTTTGACTCAACTATCATTGAGTGTGATAGTGATAATTGGGTTCTAGATGAGTTTGGTTTAACTGAGAAATTCTACCAACTTCTTCCTAACATGCCTTGGAATCCTCTCATGGTTTTCTCTACTTTCCTCAATTTTCATACTTTATTATATATACAATGTTATTCTATGTCACTTAATTAGGGAGATAAATTTTTTTTTTGTCATAATAAAATTTTTTAGGACAAAATGATGGATGAACTTCATTCACAAGGAAAAACAATTGAAGAAATTGTTGAAGTTCTTAATAGAACTCCTATACATCCTCACATTGTCCCTGCCATTGAGGCTGCTTATTCCCTTGGGTAACTCTGTTTTTCTTTTCACTTTTTTCTTTATTGCATTTTTTTATGATTATAACTTGAATTCAGTACTTCAAGTTTATAATAATCACACACACTACTTACTAATCACTTGCTAGATTGCTAGATCATATATGTACTTTATTGTACATATATGATGCCTTTGTACATATATGTGTAGTTGATAGCTAATATTTAGGTAAATTCTAAATTGTTTTAAAAAAATTATTGGTAAGTTATCCGCAATTAATTAAAATTAATTACGCATACCTCACTAATTTTTTTAATTTTAAGTTTGACATTGTTAATTGTGTACACATGACTGATTTTAATTAATTGTACATAATTTTTAAAAATTAACCTAATACGCTCACTAACTTTATATAATATGTATAGTTATGTTTCCTTGATGAAGATGCTAATGCCTAAAATGAAATACTTGTATTCAGGTGTGAACTAAGGATTCTAAGCGATGCAAATATTTTCTTTATTGAAACAATTTTGAAACATCATGGAGTGCTGAGTTGTTTCTCAGAAATAACTGCAAATCCCAGTTATGTTGATGAAGAAGGGAGGCTCAGAATTTGCCCCTACCATGATTATCTAAAATCTTCTCATGGATGTAACCTTTGTCCACTAAACATGTGCAAGGCAATTGCACTTCCTTCAAATCTAGTTACTTATGACCATATATAGTAATATTTATATTGGTTAAATATATATATTTTTATCTTCAATAAAATTTCAATATTATAGCATTAGTAGGAAAAAAATACAGTTTTTAGTCCTTATATTAAAAAGAAACATGTTTAATTATCTTTTAAATTTTTAAATTTTGAATTATTTTTACAAGAATGAATATAACATTATAAAAAGTTTATGTACAAAAATTTAAAATTTTTAACTTCAAATAAATTAAATACAAATTTCTTAAGCGTAAAAAATTCATGATAAAATTAACAATAATGTGAATCTATAAATCAAAATTTGAGTCCATTTTACATAGATAAACTTTTTATAATATTCTAAACATATCTGCAAAGAAATCATTCAAAAATGTATGTTGACTTAATTACAGATACTAAAACTTTTGCAGAATAATTTTGTTGTTGATAAAACTTGTATTTTCTTCTACATAAACTAAAAACAAAATATTAAAATTTAAAAAAAAAACTAAAAACATATTTAACCCTATTTATATTTATCTATTTTTTAATCACTTTTGTAGACTATGCTCTATATGAATTATAAATTTATAGATCAATATTAAATTATTTGCATCTATATTTTGTTGATGACTAATAAAAGTGGCAGTCTTTGGAGTAAGACCAGGTCAAATTTTCGTCATTTTTAATTTTGATGATATTGAAAATTATTGCATTGTCTTTATTAGTATTAATATTAACACACATTAGGTTTACTTTTCTGGTCTATGTCACATATTGTCGTAACCAAAGGATTTCTGATTACACAAAAGGCAAAATATCATGCTACACCGACCATAATGATATCCAGTAAAAAAAATATATAATTTTGCATTTTTTTTAATTTAACTAACATTAGTAATTAGTTTTTTTATTAAAAATAATTAGTTCTGGTTAATTAGTTTTTAAAATTACTTTCGATTTTATAACTATATTTTCAAATCAATGATATGATAAAGAAAAATAGAAGACTGTTGCTAAATGTCAATAAAATTAATTTACATAGATAATTTATTTTTGTCAACCTCTAATTAAATTGTATCAATATTAATTCTAAAGACAAAACTTATATGCATTTCTTTATATGCTTTTCGTATTGTTCTTAGATTAATCAACTATCATTTTATCAGAGTTTGTTATAACCATAAAATGTATATTTTAAATTTAGAATCATAGAAAAAATACATAAAATAAAAAAATGCACCTTAGTTTTTTTCTTATTTTAATTTTTTTTTTCTTTGACACATATTTTCCCCCTTGAATGACATGCAGGGATTGGTGATAGAAAGGCTCCAAAATTCACTTGATGCTACTGGAAAGAAGAAATTCATCTACTTAGGAGATGGAAATGGAGATTTTTGTCCAAGTCTAAAGCTCAAAGAGAGTGATTATGTGATGCCTAGAATTAACTTTGCATTGTGTGATTTAGTATCTAAAAACTCAAATGACATAAAGGCACATGTACATGGTTGGATAGATGGTGAAGAGCTTAAGCATGTTCTGGTTTATATCATCAACAAAACTATTGGTAAAGAAAACAATATTATTGGTCCAAAAATTATCTCAATTGATTGCAAATTGGGGACAATTTCAATCGAGGCTCATAAACCTTTCCCTGAAGTCCTCCCAATTAGGAACTGAAAATTCCAAAGGATGAAGGATGATATATTAATATTATCATATCTATTACATTTCTTGTGACCTAAGTTAACTTCTGAAAAGTTTCTTTTACTATCGTTGTTCTAGCTTGCAAGAAAACATGAAAATGTACGAATAAATAATTAATAAAGTGTATTGTGTTGAATAAAAGTAAACTTCCAAATTTATCTAGCTTTCGTTTTAAGTCATATTCATAGGTGTGTGTGCTTTGTCTAACTTTTGAAAGTTTAATTAGCATATTATAAAAGTTGTTTCATTTTAGCAACAAAAGTTAAGTTTAGTGAAGGGAACTAAACTTTTAACTGAAAAATGTATTTATATTTAATATATCTGATACATCTCAAATATAATTTCTTTTGATAAAAGAGATCTATGAGATAAAAATTTATTTCATTTTAATTTAAGTAAGGATACAATTGAATATCAATAAGAGTATTAACTGTAACTAAGATGCTAAGTTAATTATTAAAAATCAAAATAACAAGCTTCGCTTTTTCTAGAACATTAATAGGAGTATCTTGCTTTGTTCTAATGGTTGAGTTGTGGGGTATTTTCTATTCTTTACATAAGTAAATAGAAGAGTTTTGGGAAGATTTGTTACCTATAAAGTATTGCATCTTTTTAATATAACTATTTTAATAGAGATTTTTTTTTAAAAAATTAAATGTGAAATTGGTTTGAATAACTTCTGATAAAAATTATTTTAACTATTTGATCTTTTTATTACAACTTTATTTTAGAAAATAAAATTTCAACAAAAAAAATCAAAAAAAATGCTTCAAATGAAAATATTGAGAAGGTTCTCGGAAAATTTGAACGGTATTTTTTTAATAAAAATGTTATTTTTTTTGAATTTCAAATAATTAATATTTAAGTTAATAAATGTCAAAATTATCTTTTAAATCTATAATAAATGAACTTGAAATAAGTTATATTTGATGCTCCATAAACTCCAACAAATAGTATTAAAGTTTAGTTCAATTAAATGGAGAGCAACAAATAGTATTAAAGTTTAGTTTAATTAAATGGAGAGCAAGAGTGGATCCATACATAATAAATTCTAATCTCAAAAGTCCTTTTAATTATATGGTGAGTCTAATTGTGTGTTGATTGATAACAACAATACAAACATAATAACATCCATTGAAAAGAAGAAAAAAAATTAAAATAACTATATTCACATCAAGTCGTGCTTTATTTCCTTCACACTGTGCAGTAATTCTCTTGTTGTGGAATTAGTTTTGAATGTGCACTTTTGCAAGAAATAATATATTTTTATTGGGAATTACAAAGGTTAGTTTAATGTTATGGATTAATTTAGTTATTAACACAGCAAAAATATAGTCTTTTGTTTGGCAATCCATGTCGGTGTTTAAACCGTTGTTAAAAGACTCAAGGAGCTTTGTACAATTGTCGTTAACATCGTTGGAGGTCATTTCGCAGTGGTTAATTAAATAGAACCATTGGATTGTTCAGTTGGTTTCATGCCAATTGCAGTGGTTAGAACCAAACAAAAAATGATGTTTTTCTAATACTTCTAATAAAAAGTTTTTGGATTTAAAAAGTATTAACATGCTAATAATATTAATGTTTTAAAATTATATAAACAGTCATGTGTGTAGCTATTTTTTTTATATTAATATTTGATACTCTTTCATGCAAATATGTAAAAAATATAAAATAATCATTTAAAAAGTTATTTATATAATTTGAAAAGCACATTTTTAGAATATTTTTTACACGTAATATTATATCCTTTAAGTAATTTTGAGCAATTCGTGTTAATAAACCAAAATCACCGAGCAAGAGTCTAAAAGAAAATATTCTATGTAGAATAAAATATAAACAAAAAATAAAATTATATTAAAAAATAATGTATTTAATTTTTTTTTAAATAATAAATTTCACCACAATTAAATCATACAACTGTAAAGTCTCAAGTTTGAATTTAAGACAAGACGTTCAACATAATAATATTAACATTTATCAGCTGAATTATTACTTAAGGACCTATCTATTTAATTTTAATTTGAAGGAATTAATGCAAAGTTGAAGAAATACTTCTATTTTAGCTACCGAAATCTATGCATATGAATACGTGTTGAAGGACTTCCTTCCAAACATAAACACGTAAGTGTGAATTTGTTGAAATTGAATACATTGGAGTAAAGTGAATTGAGGCAGTCACACAATTGAATAATTATTTATCGTTCGATTTCGATTATACCGTCTTAAAAAATGTAAATTTTATTATTTAATATAAAATACTAAATTTTAATATGAATTATTCGATTTTGATCAAATAATTATTGATATCTGACTATGTGAATATGAAGAACACAATTAGGGGTGTGCAAAAAATGTAGTTAATTGGACTGCATTCATAAACTGAATTGCACTGCACCTTAAAAAATCAAATCAATTAAATGGTTTATGAACTGCACCATAAAAATTAAAAAGTTTAGTTAACTAAACTTTTTTAAAAAAACCAGTTTGAACCACTTTCAAACCTTTTTGTATTTAATATCATAAAATTAAAATTCACATTGTTAATATAAAAAATAAAATGCTAAATAGCACATGTGGTTTCTTAACTTAATTTTAGTTAGCATTTTAGTCCTTTATCTTTTTTTTATTTGATCATTTATTTTAATTTTAAGTGACAATTTGATCTTTATGTTTTAAAATATCAACTATATTATCCTTTGTTTTACAAAAATTCATCAAAATTTTCAACCAAAACCCATAAAATTAATTATATTCTTTAATATAATACAAATTTCATCAAATTCATAACTCAAATATTCAAATAAACTCATATTTTTATTCTTTATTTGATGTTGTTAGATATGGAAATATGAGTTTATTTAAATATTTAAGTTTCGAATTTGATGAAATTTATATTATATTGAAAAATATAATTAATTTATGGGTTTTAGTTGAAATTTTGATGAATTTTTGTAAAAAAAAATGATAACATTGTTGACATTTTAAAACATAAAACATCAAATTATCACTTAAAATTAAAATAAAGGACCAAATTGGAAATAAAAAAAAAAGATAAATGACTAAAACGTTAAATGAAATTAAGTTATGGAAAATCAACATTGTTTTGTTGAAAATAACATTTTTCTTATTGTAAAAACAGTTTTATATAAGCTATATACATACGAGTAAAAAAATGCAACTATACATATATATATATATATATAATATTTTTAATTAATATATAATATTTCATCCATCATATAATGATTGATCTATTTGTAAAAAATAGTTATCTTAAAATGATCGCCGCTTTCATTTTTGAGAAAATATTAATTTTTTTTTAAATCTACGCTAAGAAATATTTAAATATATATTTTTAAATTGAACGCTCTAATTAATACTACATGTACTAGTATTTTCAATTCAATATTTTTTATTTTATTTTTGAAAAATCAAAAGATAGATATTAAAAGACTATACTTAATAGAAAAATGTGCCATTAACATTTTAAAAAAAAGTATAATTTTATGTTAAAAAAAATAGAAAAGTATAAAAAATTTAATGAAAAACCAATTTTAAACAATTCCATAAAAACCGGTTCAAACATACCAAATTGGTTTATAATTATAAACCGATTTTAAACCGATTTAAAATTGAATTGTAAATGGTTAAAAAAATAACCATTTTTTTTAAAAGTAGTTTTTAAAAACTAAAGTGCACTATTAACGTGGTACAATTCAATTTAGTTTTTATAGCATGTATACCCCAAAACCCAGACACAAATTTGTCTCAATTTGGACAAAGTAAAATCAGCAAACATTCAATTATCTCACTTTTTGGATGTGGTGGCAAGGATTCTGGTCAATGTTTAACTAAAATACATACAATTATATCACTTTTTTTTGTTGTCGACAATTCAATTATCTCACTTTTCCTCTCATCATGCCCGTCCATTATATAATTAATTTGTCATCTTCTTTGCTTTTCCAAAGAAAAAATATTGAATTTGGTTAAGTTGGGGTTTAAAGTAAATCATGAAAAACTATATGCACCCATGCAAACCCATCAGTTTGCCTTTTTTGCAGAGTGTGATGCACTAAAACCACCTTTTTCTTGCCTTTCTACATAATGCGAATATGGTTGGATCTAACCCAAGGAAAAAGATGTTGTAAAAAAGACCTAGGAAAAAGATAGAATTAGAGCAATAAAACAAAATATTAAGATATCATTATAGATAGATTGATGTTCGAAATTAAGCTTGAGGTACCAATTTTTTTTAATGGTAAGTATTAATATATATTTAGAGAGAAATTACTTTTTGTTTTATTATTAATAATTTTGCAAAAAAAATATATATAAGGACGAAACAATTTTATTATGATAGCACTTATTTCATCTAGAGCACCACGAATTCTAGTACTGACTCTTAATGAAAATATAGTTTTAAAATCTCTTGTTGATATTTAATTAAATATGATTGTTTGATTCAATGAATCTCAAAGTTTTAATTGCAAGTTGATAGTTTAAGCTCTCTAGATCAATTCATGCCCACTCTGAATTGGGGTCTAATTGTGATAACAACCAAAGTAATTAATTTTAACGAATTATTCATAATTAGATAGTATAATCGAATTTAAAAAATCAAAAAGGTAACTATAATGTGTACCAATAACTTATAGTATGTTTACATATGTGGCACATGTAAAATTATTGTGTCTCGGGGCACTTTTTGTCATGGTAATCAGAAACTACTATGTGTAATTGTGTATAATTTTTAGTTGGACGTGAAAATTAATATTTCCAAATTAACATAGAGTTTGTTATGACATAGGTCATGATTGTTTCAAAGCTTAGCAGTAGCCACTTAAATGTGTGAAACTTATTTTAATTAAAATAAAATAAAATAATAAGGATAAAAATGTATTCGATGTAGTTTTGTGTGTTTCATGAATACTTTGTTCATATTAATTAATAATTAGTGCTACTATAATAGAATTGGCAATTTCAAAATGTTGAATATTACGAGATCATAATTAATTGTGACTGGCTATGCAACACCTTTATCTATGGTACTTTCAATCAAATTTAGAATCGAAGTAAAATCATTGACCTTATAAAAGGTGAAACTTGCATAAAAATTAACAAATAAAAAATTTGTGATATACAGCACTCTTGTTTTAAAATTTATTTTTTTTTAAAAAAACTTTTTTATTTCTTAAAATAACACTTTATTTTTTAATTAATTTAAAAATATATAGAAAATTTATACTACAATTAAAAGACCACGACCTTCCAGTAAAGTAAGAATTTAATATATACATAAATATTTGCCTCTCATTGTCAAATAACGAGTCTTATTCACTAAACCAGTAGATCAATACAAAAACAAAGAAAAAAGGAAACAATTATTAACTGAAAAAACTTTTGGGTCAAAAACCCTAACTACGACAATTTCCTACTAAAAAAATCAAATAGTTAGACTTTAATCAAAACAATTTGTATTCTCAAATTTTTATAAACACAATATTACACGATAAATATATCAAAATTATACTCTTATTATATCATAGGTGAAAAGACAAATAAAATTTTCAACAATTTTAGGACCTATTTGGTTTGTAAAAATACTTTTTTTTTTCTATTTCTATTACAAATAATTATAAGGAAACAGAGTGAAAAAAATTTATAATTAAAATAAGAAAATAAAATTAACACAAAAACCTTCTCAATTTTCATACTTTCAACCAAAATATATAGAATTTGTTTAAATCGTTTTATTCACTCACATAAACACTAGTAAAAGTGTTTAACAAAACTTAGAGAAATAACTTATGATATATATTCCTAAGTTATTTTTAATTTATTTCACCAAGATAACTTATAATTTATATGAAAATAGATTAATTTATTTTATCTTATTTTTTAAAAAAAATAATACATAAACATCTATCATTTATATGATAAATGTGTGTTGTGCCGTAAACATTTTATTTGATTCTTTATTGAAACAAGATCATAGTTTTACTTCTTTGTTTCTTAACGGAACCACTTTTTTGCAATGGTAGTAAGATAGAAGCAAACAAGAGATAGAAGCAAGATCAATGTCACGCGTACTAAGCCAATTCAAGAAGAAAAATAATAAGGGAGTTTTTTCTTCCACCATTTACATTCTCATAAACTTCTCAATTTTTTATTCTTTTTTTATTTTTTTTAAATAAAGTGAACTTCTACATTTTTATATTCTCAAACGTTCTTAATATCTGTTTGAATTGATTAACTTATGTTTTTTTTTTAATTAAAATATTTGTCGTATATTTGAGTATATAGGAGAAGAAAAAACTGCTAAAATAAAAACCAAAACATGGCTCATTGGTTGTTTATAATGATTTCACGCTATTAATCAGTCCAAAAATATATTAATTGACACACTGAAAAATTATAATCCGCACCTTCAATTTTTTCTAACACACCCTCTAATTCCTTTTCACTAGTACACCCTTCTCGTATTGAAGTTTCTAAAAATTATTTATTTATTTAGTGGAATTATTTTTAATTTTTACAATTTAAATTTAAATAAATTTCTGAATCTTAAATTCTTCAAAACAAACGTATTGGGAAGTTAGCATTTAGAAATTAACTTTTGAAAGAAAAAAAGTAGTACTAAATAAATTTTTGAAAGCAAAAATGAGTATAAAAAATATACTTTTTTTTAACGCTGTAGGAGTTAACATTTTCAAAAGAGTTGCCAATATTTAAGGTCCAAAAAAAAATGTCAAATAGCAGTATTGTAATTATAGTTCAATTGTTAGTTATAAAAACATTAATATGTGAAAGGTTATGGTATAATTTGAAATTTTCCTTTTCTCCACGTGAATATAAATTACTTGTTAGGGGGATATATTGTTAAAAACGGGGTGCAAATAGCAGCACCCAAAAAAACGGTGGGAAAACCACACAAGTTGGACTTTAGGTATTGGTGTTGTGTTGCATATTTTGTTAGATTCATATCCCAATATCTTAATTCTTATGTTACATTTTACTATTTTTTTTAAGAACATCCAAAATACCTTTAACGAAAACATAAAAAGTTTCAATAAAATTAGTTTGTTTTTTTATTTCACACCTATGTTTTTTTTATATAAAAAATTTTAATTTTCAATTTTTTTATATCGAAAATTGAGTTTTTGAAAATTTTAATATGTAAAATTTTGTTTTCAATTTTTTTATATATCAGAAATTTAGAGTTTTCAGAATTTTCAGTATGAAATTTTTTTCTCAATTTGTTTTACATAAAGGAAATTAAAATTTCCGATATACAAAATTTTTATTTTTAGTTTTTTTTTTGCATATAAAAAATTTCAGTTTCTAAATTTATGTTACCTAAATATTTTTTCTCTTTTTTTGACGTACTAAAAATTTTAAGAATTTAAAATTTTTAGTATGTTGATTTTAAACTGAATTTTAAAAAATAATGTACATAAAAAATTTTTGTATTTGTATAAGATAAAAAATAAGTCTAATTTTTTTAAATAAAAACGGATGAAAATAATAAGAATAAAATTATATTTTTCAAAAAAAATTATAGACATAGAGGTCAAAGAGTAAGGTATAAAATCTAATTTTCTGCTCTTTCTTCATGAGCAGCACTTAAATTTTATATGGGCTTCTCAAAAGCTAGTATGAATTACTAGCTCCAACCGGCCTTACACTTTTCAAGATATAAATACACATTTGTCATTAAATTTAGAATTTTATTGCCTGTATAATTATTGTTTATTACATTCAATTTTAGTGGATTAATTTTTAAGTTTTTTGCTTTTACAGACAAACTCATTTAAAAATTAATATATTTAATATTTTTTTATTTTATTTTGTTATCGACAGTTCAAAATATACGAATTGAACTGTTTTGCTACCCTATAGAGGAAGCTGATAATGACTAGGAAATCTCATAGATGCTAATGCTGAATTAACAATTTGATCTATTTGTTGAACCAAACATCTGAGTTTATGGAAAATGCAATTTATGCTGAGGCTTCTTTAAGTTAAGTAGTTTACTATGACTGCAAAACATGAAGAAATTTACGGGGGAGCTCAAACAATCACATGTTTGTGAGACAAACGAATGATACCAAAATTCAGAGCAATATTTTTGTCATAATTTCATACTCCACCCTACAGTAAAGTCATACAGCATATGATAGGGGAATAAAATCCAAAATATCAAAATAATTAGATGAAAAAGGATAAGAGGACAATGAAAAATTATACCAAAAAAAGAAAGAGAAAAAATGAACGTTTTACCCAATTATTATAATGTTATAATAAATAAAATAAACAGACAAAGTTTGATGTCTATTTTGGCTTTGGTAAGACCAAAAAAGTTAATGAGTTATAAACTCTATTTTTTAACAGTGATTCGTAAGTTTATAGTTTATAATGTTTTTTTATAGGTTAATTTAAATAGCTCATTTTTTCTTTTAATTTTATTTTTATTGTTATAACTAATTTATTTTAGCTTTTATAATTTATTTATTATGATTTAAAATAAATAATTTATAATAATTTAAAATAAATAAAATATACATGGTTAATAAATAATTTAAATGTTAAATAATTAATATTTTAAAGTAAACTATTTATTTATTTATTTTAATTTAAAATATATAAAATAAATAAATATATCGGATTGATAAATTTTAAATTAATAAAAAACCAAAATTTTAATTACTATTTTAAAAATATTTTAAACATTAATTAATAAAATTTATTTTAAATTAAAAATATTATTTTATATTTTTAAACTAATTAAACTAATAATTTTACTCAATTAATTTAACATCTATAAAGTATCGGTTAATTGTATCAAATAGAAGTTTGCACTTTGTTTAAGAGCTTGAATGGACGTGCAAGGCCACAATTATTAACTATGGTTACTATTCTCACTTTCCATGGAATAATTAAACTCAGAATGGTGACAGACACAAAACATTAAAACTATAAAAGGCCCTTAAGGTGGGGGCTGACCCAACCCTCTCATCTTTTCATAGAACAAGGCTGAACATGAAGATGTACCTTGGGGCACCTTGCAAGGTATGAATTGTATGTGACCACAAATTACAAATGGCCCACCCATGAGGGTTTGCATTATTGAGCCTGTGATGCTATTACAAGCTATCACATTAATTCTTTTTTTGGTGCATCTAATATAGACTTTAAAATAAAAGTCTACACACGGTCCCTTACTAATTTTTAATAAAAATATTTTATTATTATTATTATTATAAAAATTACTATTTTATTTAAAATGATAAGGGTCAATCTTTAAACCTTTTTTAGAAGTCACCCTTCTTATTTTTTTGCTTTTTATTTTTGTGTGTGGGGCTTCTGTTGTATAAGTAGTAGGTTTGTGAAATAAATAAAAAGATAATTGGGATAAATCTTTGAGCTGTCTAATACTCCACAGTTGTAGGGAAATTGACTTTGCATGTTGTTTTTTTGCTAACAGCAGTCTTACTCGTGCCCCACCCTTCCTCCATCCATGGTTCCCCCTTCTTTTATCATGTCCTTTCAAGTTAGTTGACCAATTGAGGAAATGCATAATAGTAAAAGACAAAGTAAATTACTCTTCAGTTTTAAAATTGTAACTATGGATTAATTTAAAATATATGAAACAATGGATCTACCTCCTCCATTCCAAAACTTTGGTACTTTTAAGTATTTTTATTATTATTTTGTTTCAAAATAATGAATGGTTATAAATTCAAGGTATATTTTCCAACTATTGTAATTAAAATTGTAGTGGAGTATTTGTAGTCTTTACGAAATTAATCAAAAACCGAATCGAACGGAGAATTAGCTCAGTATTTGGTCTGAAAGAACTTGAAAACTAGTTTGCATGATTGAAGCTATACACGTACCTGCATTATGTCGATTACACTATTCACCAACACACAAGGGCAGAGATTTTCTACTTCATCTTCAAATACAAAGATCTTATTTATTTATTTTTAAATATCGTTTGTAATGATTAAAATTTTCTTGAAACTGAAAATCAACTCCTCAACTCTTTATCACATAAATCATAATAATTAAAAAAATTAATAGTAACATTAAAATTCCCCTGACAATAAAATTCTGCATATAGTTTATGTCGGACATCCCTCGAAATTTAAATTTCATAAGCCCACTCATTTTCATTCCTTATTAAGTGATTTTTTTTTAAAAAAAGGTCTAGTTAAAGTGATACTCTTTTGGATTTACTTATTTATTATGAAGAGGTGTGATGGAAGGGGATAATGCATTTTGGATTTGGAGGGGCTTGAAATTCGAAATTGAGCATTGAAAGAAGAAGGGAATAAGCAAGAGAAGAGTAGGTAACAAATAAATGCAAAACAGTAAAAAGAAGATCGAGTTCCCAGGTTGTTCTCATGGCAAGGCAGAGCCCCAGAGAGTGGTATTAATTGGATAGTTGTAGACAGTATCTTTAGGGGCAAGCAAGGTCCATATAGCATTAAATCACTTTTTGAACTTTCAAAATCCTCACTTGCCACACTGTCTAACACACTCATCGTCCAATATTCAAAAATCCAGGATTTATGGCTGATTATTCTAAATAAATAATTATATTATTTGTTACTTCCTTTATCTTTTATTATAAAAATCTCCTAACAAAATTCATCTATGCATACAAATAAAAATAACACAAATTTTCTTCAAAAAGGTTTTATATTTTTCATAAAAGAAAAAAATCATATTACTTTCTTCGTCCTTAAATATAAGTATAAAGTTATTTAGTGAAAAAAATATCTTTAAATTACTTGATAGATTTATAGCTTCTTTTTTAAATAAACTTTTAATTAATATCAATAAGTATTTTAAAATATAAAAATTTAAATATATCAGATACATAAAATAAATACATAGTGAAATATACAATGAATAATATATATAGAGAGAAAGAGTATTTTTTAAGTCATAAGAAAAAAGTTTTATATACTTTTTTATTAAAAAAATGCCGTCTACAAAATTTCAAGCACTTATTTATGAAACCAAGGCCCTTAATTTCTTCGGTATGTGGTGGTTACGCCCGTTTAAACAATTCAGCAAAAAACATGCAGACACTTTGAACGTGCACAAATGTCATGTCTTCTCACTTCTCTCTATTTATTTAATGCAATGCAATGAATTTAATAAGTTTCTATGCCTCCAGCAATCGGATTTCGGATCTGAGTAGGTAGTTGAGGCAGTGCATCCTTTTTTTTATAAATAAATAAAGATACATTATGAGACACAATAAAATTAGAGAAAACCTCCAACATCGATTAAATATCTAAAAATGACATACCAATATTGTATACAAATTATTTGTTATTTTTTTAAACAAAACCTCACGGTCACGTTATTAACATCTTTTAAAATTAGATAATTTGTTTACAATTTACATCCCACGATTTTGATAAATATAATTTTTGAAAAAATGATATTATACCTGCAGGGGCGTATCCGAGCGTAGCCCACTTTCTCTGCACAAAATCTGATTCACCAGTCTCTCTGCATAAAGTGAGTTGATAAATTTAATTTTTGTTTTTTTGAAACTTTCGATGTCTGAAAACTACATTAAATGCAACATAATTTTGAATCGAATTAAATTACTAGTTTATTTATTACTCACTCCTATTGCAAATTTTAAACTATAGTATCAATACATATATACAGTTCTTTTCTGTGTTTTCTCTTAGCTATGTCTCTTTCACTCACATACACACTCTCTATTCAACAGAACCATATTTGTACTCATTCACTCTCTATTCTCTTTGAGTATTGTTTTACCTTTCTTATCTCTGCTTAAATTACAATCTTCCATTTTTGATTCATTTTTTGGTGGTCCATTATCTCTTGTTCTTACTTACCTTTCACACTATTTCCATTTTCATTTTCATTTTCATTTCATTCTTTTCTATGCCATGTTTCTACTTCCCAAATGACCGTTTAGTGTATGTGAAAATGCCTCAAAGTAAGTATCATAGCTTTCAGCTTTTGAAACTGTAACGATAGTAAGGCCACAACAAGTTGAGGTCATTGTGTGTCTTTTTTGTTTTCATGCGTTTGTCCATAATGCTTGCTTTTCATGATATTGTTAATGTAGTAAGGTTTTTCTGTTGATGGATTTCATTTCAATTTTGTTTTATTTTCTTGGTTAGGAACCGTTTTAGTTTTAATGAGAGAGACTTTATTACTTAAACAAGTGGATAATGAGTTTCGGTTAAAGATAAATTATTCAAAAGCACTTAACTCGAACTCTGGCTGGAACAATCCGGATGGGCACAACCTTTCTCCTTAAAATTGAATGATTTAGGAAAAAAATTTAGAGTTCATTGTTTTTTATTGTGGTTGTTTTGTTATATTTTTATTTTTTGTTGAATGTGTTCAATGCAAGGTTTGATAATTAATCAATATAATAAATAATAATTGAGAAAAAGAAAGGTTTGGATCTTTTTTCCTGACCGTCCTTCTTCTCTTTGTTTTCTAGTGGCCAATGATGTTTTAAGTCTTCATTCTTCCAAAGCAACCAAATCATAGTTGACCTATGTGTATGTCTCACATTGTTAATTTGTTATGCACTTGTTTTGATATATTTATTGAACCTTGAGTTGTTGATAATATTATCTTTTTTTTTTTTTTAATTCTTTGATTTGATTTAACTATAATGTGGGATTGTGCAGGATATAAAAGACCTCTCTAGGATCACCTCTTGAGGAATATTTGGCATAAGGTTATATTTTTAGTATAGTCTTGTAGAAAATTAAGCAAACTAGTTCGAGTAAAAAAATCTTTGATGGTTATGGTTATTGAGTGAAATCTGTGGTGTGTTGAGGAAGGAGATTTTAGTTGGATTATTAGTATAGTGGTGGTGATGAGTCGAGAACAAAAGAAGCGAGGGAATCATGAAAAAGTTTCTGATGGTGCTGAGAAGGTTATTGTTGCTGTCAAGGCATCAAAGGAAATTCCAAAGACTGCTCTTGTTTGGTCTCTGACTCATGTTGTTCAGCCCGGGGATTGCATTACATTGCTAGTTGTTGTACCTTCACAAAGTTCAGGTCATTTTTCTTTTGCCTGCTTTTGTTTTTGTTAATTTTTGTACTTGTCTTTTGGTCTAATGTTGTTTTTGGTGCATTAGTAACGTAATACAAGCAAAACTGGCCGAAAGATTTTTAAATCAAATATATAAACTTTGTTTCCCCGTGACTTGCTTATGTGTAAATCAATTGGTTCTTATACTATTGTCATGGCTTTAAAATGTGGCTACACTGCAGACCTTTAAATTGGAGTAAACTGCGGGCAAATGTGACTGCAATTATGGTTGTGATGCTGTTGCTGGGACGTCTTAAACTGTTATATTGCAGACTACAATTTAGAACCATGGCCATAAAATAGTTTTTTTTCTTTCTTATAAACATCATGGAAATTAGTTTATTTTGTTATCTGAACATAAAGATTGTACTAGGACGACATGGTTTGCTTTAACTCTCTTGATTCTGGAAGACTATGGACTTTTGTTATTTGTTTATTATTTGCACATTGAACCGTAACTCTTCCTCTTCGTGTAATCAACTATTATACTGCACCTGTATAGGCCGAAGATTATGGGGTTTCCCAAGGTTTTCTGGTGACTGTGCTAGTGCACACAAGAAGTCAACTTCGGGAGCTAGTTCAGAGAACAAGAATGATATCACTGTTTCTTGCTCTCAAATGATCCTTCAGCTCCACGATGTCTATGATCCAAATAAGGTTTGTAGCCTTAACAAGTAAAAAGGTTTATTTATTGAGAATGTTGTTTTGTGTGTGTATCGGTACGCTAATCGTGTTTGACAGATAAATGTCAGGATTAAAATAGTTTCTGGATCTCCTTGCGGAGCAGTGGCTGCTGAAGCCAAGAAAGCTCAAGCCAATTGGGTCGTTTTAGAAAAGTAATGCTCTCTAGTCTAATATAATTATAATTTAATAACAAATTTGATTAATTTTCAATTTCTGGTATAATATTTTATTGATTTGAGATTATAATTCAGTTTGTGTTCTTAATATTTTTCGTGTTGCTTTGTTTACAGACAGCTCAAGCATGAGGAAAAACAATGCATGGAAGAGTTGCAATGCAACATTGTGGTTATGAAGCATTCCCAAGCTAAGGTACTTCGCTTGAATTTGGTTGGATCACAAAAAAAGGATATCGAAGAAACATCTCCATTACCTTCTGAGGAGCATGAGATGAATGGAAAACAACCCAAGAAGAAGAATGGTTCATTAAATTCCGCGAAAGGAACAGTTGTCACACCAACTAGCAGCCCTGAGCTAGAGGCATCATTCACGGCAACTGAAGTTGGCACTTCATCGGTGTCAAGCTCTGATCCTGGAACTTCGCCATTTTGTGTCTCTGAGATCATTGCCAAGTCAAAGAAAGAAGAAACTATCAAAGAAAATCAAGAAACTGATGATACTATTTCTGACACAGACAGTGAAAATTTGTCCACAACTTCAGCAAGTTTGAGATTTCAGCCATGGATCGCAGATTTATTTTTACATAAACAATCATCTCAACGCGAAGAAGAAAGGTTGGAGAGATCTCATAATAGGCTTCAAATGTCTACAACTAGAGCTTTGCTAGAAAAGTTCTCGAGGCTCGACAGAGAAGCTGAAATTGAAATCTCATCCTATAAGACTGACTTGGAATTCAGTGGAAATGTAAGAGAAGCAGTAGCCTTATCTAGAAATGCTCCACCTGGCGCACCTCCATTATGTTCAATATGTCAACACAAGGCTCCTGTTTTTGGAAAACCTCCAAGATGGTTCAGTTATGCTGATTTGGAGCTAGCCACTAGTGGATTTTCACCAGCCAATTTCTTGGCAGAAGGAGGATATGGATCTGTTCACCGAGGAGTTCTGCCAGATGGGCAAGTTGTTGCTGTCAAGCAACATAAATTGGCTAGTTCTCAGGGTGATGTTGAATTCTGCTCAGAGGTAGAAGTCCTGAGTTGCGCACAGCATCGGAATGTTGTTATGTTGATTGGGTTCTGTATTGAGGATAAGAGAAGGCTGCTGGTTTATGAATACATATGTAATGGATCATTGGATACTCATTTATATGGTAAATTCTTCTTTTGCTTCCATACCAAATGATGTTATGATAGAGTTGTATTTTTGAATTGGCTTGAACTCACTGAAGTCATTCAACATTCAATAGTGATATAGTCCATAAAATGCCAAGTTCATATATGTTACTTAGAAGTTATTAGTCTCATCAAATATTAGATAAATTGATTGGATATAGTATTTCCATTTCAAAAAGCTAAGGGATTTGTGTCCTTCTTAAGATACTCGATAGGACTTGCCATATGATATTGGCTAAATGTTACTGATACTGTCTTGACTATAATTTGTAATTTGACACATTACTTGGAAGTGTTTCAGGGAGACAAAGGAAACCATTAGAATGGTCTGCGAGGCAGAAAATTGCTGTCGGAGCTGCTCGGGGGTTGCGATATCTTCATGAAGAGTGCAGAGTGGGATGCATTATCCACCGTGACATGAGGCCTAACAACATTCTCATCACTCATAATTTTGAACCACTGGTAGTGTTGTGTTTGGCTTACTTTGTGCTATCAGTCTTATAGATTACAACTCAAGGCATAATCATTTTGTCTATCTGCTATAAATGTTTTCACTTGATTAATTGATTGTGTTAAATTCTACAAGGTTGGCGATTTTGGACTGGCAAGGTGGCAGCCTGATGGAGACACTGGAGTGGAAACTAGAGTTATTGGAACGTTTGGGTATGTGGTATTTTACTGCTTAATTAGTTCCATTGCATAATTATCACAGCCAATAACAACAATGCAATTAACATATGTTGCTTCTATGTAGGTATTTGGCTCCTGAATATGCTCAAAGTGGACAAATAACTGAAAAGGCCGATGTTTTTTCCTTTGGAGTGGTATTATTGGAGCTTGTGACAGGGCGTAAAGCTGTGGATATCAACCGCCCCAAGGGTCAGCAGTGTCTTACTGAGTGGGTAAGTAAGTTAAATGATATTATCTGACTTGTTATGATTCTTAAATCATATCTGATATATTGGCATCATTTCAAGTTTTTTAAATATTGTTAATGAGAAATGAAACACTTGAGTTATGGTTTTTTGCCTTGAGTAATTGTTGAGGGATTTGGATAATAAACAGGCACGGCCACTGTTAGAAGAGTGTGCCATTGAGGAATTGATTGATCCAAGGTTGGGAAGTCACTATTTAGAACATGAGGTGTCTTGCATGCTACATGCGGCATCATTATGTATAAGGCGAGATCCTTGTTCTAGACCGCGCATGTCACAGGTAAGGGAAATTTCTCAACAGCTTTTTAGTTTTGTTAATGTGTTTCACCATTTTCTGGTTTCCCTTACTGGAGCTTGATGGCATGCTTGTGCTTGTTTGATAAAGGTTCTGCGAATACTAGAGGGCGACACAATCATGGAAACGCCGCGTCATTACAGTGGTTCTCCTTCCCTGTGAAGTTCACTCTGAAGAACTAAACTACACGCCTGCCTATTGCAAAAATGGTTCGCCATGACAATTGCATTCTTGTTGTGCTTTTGGATTTTGTAGTTTTCATTTCTATATCTCTGCAACACAACATAATTTTGCATATCTGTATAGTAGAGGGAACGTAGGATAAGCATGGTACTAAATATATAAATATATAGAATAGAAACTAAAACTCTTGCAATTCTTTAAGAAATTATGTAAACATGTGCCTGTATAAATGGCCTTCAACAAACTAGAGATCTGCATAGTATGTGGCTCTTCTATGCACTTCAAGTGGATAAAAAGTTATTTTGTAAACTCTCTCTATACCTCTTTCTCTACGATGCTTATGTGTTTACACTTTACATGCATGCTTTGGTTCTTACGTGATTTTTATAGTTAAGGACTTGTTTGTGTGAGTATCAATATTAGACGCAGAAGCAGCCGCTACCAGATTTCAGAACTGTTCTTGTATAAGAATAAGTCTTTTTTTCACGTTAATGAACCATATGTGGGATAGTTTGTGAGTTCCTTTTAAGTTGTTAAAGTTCAAAAAATTGATTTGCTCATAAATTTTTTTACGAGCATCTCATTATTTATTATTGGAGATGTAAAGGAAAGGCAAGTAGGGCTGGGGACTCATCTCAGGCAAACACGTAGCCATAGGAGGACAGTTTGAAAAACCAGTTTCAGTTAGCTTTAAGCATTAATAATGAGGTGCAACTTTTGAAGTATTAATACGTAAAACAGAAAGGACTTGTGTGGCTGACGATGACAATTGAAAAGGCTGAGACGCAGAATGTGATCGAGGGACATGTTCGGTGTTTGTTTCTCGGTTATATTATGGCGATTTATATCTCATCTCATAAATAACATAACAAGGTATCCAACACATTATCTTTAGGGGCAACCTTAATAAGTACATTTGTTAATGATAAATTTAAAAAGAAAATATTTTTTTTTGCAACTTGTGTAGTTGATTTTTTGAAATTTTAAAAAATAACTTTTAATTTTATTTTTAATTTTTTATTATTTAATAAATGTCCTAAGGATAATTGTTAAGGAATAAAAAAAATGAAATTTAAACTTTAAAAAAATGATGTATATGATAGAATTAATTTAATGGTATTAATTTTTTTTAAATATAATAGTATTACATTTGTATTGAACACCTCTCTTTTTTTAATAATAAACACCATTTAAAAAAAAATTATTCTTTAATATAAGTATTCTTTCGAATTACTAAATGTATTTATTTTATTTTTTCAAATATATCATTTATTAATATTATTAATTTATCTTAAAAATTAAAAAGTTAAATTAAATATGTTCATATATAAAAGATAGAGTTAAATAAATTTTTAGTTTCTATAAAATTTCATTTTTAGTCTTTGTAAAAAAAAATTACATGTTTTAGTCTCTACATAATTATTGTACAAATTTAATTCTTATTGAAACTAAACATATTTCAACTTTTAAAGTTTTGAATAATGTTTTACAAGATATTTAGAATATAATTAAAAGTTCATCCCGACGAATATAATTTTTTTTAACTTAAAATAAAATAACTATAAATTTTTTAAAAACTTAAGATAAAAGTTTTTAAAATATGAATCTATAAAAACAAAACTTCAAAACTTTATAAGAACAAAAAATTTGTTTGCCCTTATCATTAGAGACTAATTCTTTCTAGCACGTGAAATTTAGGCTAATTCTTTCTTTTTGTATACAATTATGTTTAATATTATCAAATAAAACAATACTAATAAGTGCCATAAAAAAACAAGTAAAAAATCTAAATATAGAAATATAACATTAAAAAATTTATTAACATTATGTCTTTAATTTTTTGAAAGCTCAAATTTCATATTTCCAACCCAAAGTTTTTTTTTCTTTTTGAATTATAATAAATAATCATTGCATATTTGATGGTGCAATATCCACTACCAATATTTTCTCATTTCTCTATCAATTACTTTGTTCGATGTCATATCTAGGTAGTTGTGACTCTTGACAGATATGTGCAAAAATATGATTAATTATATCATATTGATAAATTGTATTGTATTGCACCACAAAAAATTAAACTATTTAAATTGTTCATAAATTGAACCATATATTTAAAACAATTCAGTTAATCAAACTTAATTCAAAAACTACTTTCACAATTTTAAAATATTTTTAACTTCAATTAAATTTTTTTTTCTTACAAAATTTTTGAAATTTGTTTTTCTAAAAAAATATATATATACAAAATACCGAAACATTTTATTTCGAAAAAAATAAAAAAAATACAATTTAAATATTTTTCTTGAAAAATTTGAGAAAAAATCGAAACTTTTTTCTTTAAATTTTTTTTATCGAAAATTTGTTTACATCTATTTTTCTCAAAAAAAAATTTCTCAAAAAACTTTTGCCAAAAGAATTTCGAAAATATTTTTTTATCTATTTTTCTCGAAAAAATTGATATTTTTTTATGAAAATAATTTTAAATTAATTTTTTTATGAAAAGAATTTTAAATTAATTTTTTTAGAATAACTAATTTTAAATTGATTTTAACTAAAAATTTGTTCAAAATATTAAACGGGTTTATAAATTAAACCAGTTTAAAACGTACTGAACTTGATTTGAGAGTGGTTTTCAAGAACTGAACCAAACCATTAATGTAGTCGAATGCGGTTCAGTTTTTGCACCATGAACTCCCCGACTCCCGAGTTTGAGTTCTCTTAATTTAGACAGAGTATATAATTTTTTTATTAAAAATATATTAAAACAATATCCTCTTTGAGAGGTTGAGAGGATGAGAGTTAGAGGATGGAAATTTTAAACTTTAAATAAAAACTGAATAAATAAAAGATAGAGAGAGTATGGAAGATGACACACACAACTTTTATACTGGTTCACCCAAAGATGGCTACGTCTAGTCCTCACACCCTTGTGAGTTTTTTAATATGAATCAAACTGATCAACCTCTCACAGAGGTTAGTTACACTTCGTGTGTTTTTTAGTCTCACCAAACTTACAATTTTTTCTTACAAACCTCAACTATTTCCAAGTGTAACTCACTTGAAAATTACACAATTATATGAGATGAGTATTTTGGTGTTTCTCTTTTACTAACACTTTTTAAATGGATTTTCAAAGATATAATGTAAAACTAGAAAAAGTATTAAAAGATGATGAGTTTGCTCTTGATAGCTATTATAAATGCCCTTTGTATGTTTTGTAGTTGTGTGTTGAACGATGAAGAGCTCCCTTCCTTTTATAGAGTTTTGTGATACTCTATCCATGTGTTAAAACATTTTATGATCGTTGGGGAATTAATCAAAAGTCCAAGGTCATTTATCTTAATTACAGAAATGTCATCCAACTGTCATTTGTACTGTATAAAATAGGAGGATGGAAATGCAGTTCATCCTTATATAGGAGGTTCACTCCTCCTAAATGTTTGGACACGAGGTGTCATTTTCCTTTTTCCATTCTCCAAGACATGTAAGACTTTATTTTTGTCTTGTTCAGTACAACCTTTTTGTACTTTGATGTGTTGGGTCTTTTTCAACATATGAGGATGAAGTGAGTTGGAGGTCCATCCTCTGTCATTTATCCTATGGCTTTTGACCTCTTCTTTTAAATCTCTTTTTTCTTTCATTCTTTAACACTAATTTTACTTCTCTTTGTCATAAGAAATCATTGTTATAGTGACTTTGAATATTTTTGCATATTTGATAGTTCATCCTCTTGCTAGTTCATCCTCTTGTTTGTCTATCTTCCAATTTCGAAAATTTGTTGGATTGAATCAGATTTTTCTCCTTTATATCTTTAAAGATTAGTAACCCGTTTTTTAATATAAGTTCACTCAAAAACACATATTAATCATTAATCACAATCATAATATTTTCAAACAATTTTATTATTATTAAAACTATATGAGAGAGATTTTGTCTCAACAAAAACGTGCAATCAAATTTTTATGGGTTGAAATTTTTTTCTTTTTAAAATAAAATTAATATTTTAATTCTTAAATAAATGTCTAAATTGTACTAAAATTTTAATACTTAAACATTTGAAAAATTACAAAATGCTATCACAATAAATCATTCAATACTTTAAATACATCAATCAATACAATAAAACACAAAAAATCAACTAAATTAATAATAAATTCTTAAATCAAATTCAACAATTAATTAATATTAATAATTATAGTTCAATAGTAAAAAAGTTTAAAATACATGTTATATACATGAGTTGAATTCAGAGACTCTTAAATTTAAAATCTTTAAATTTAATAGCATTCGATACCCAAATCGATGCGCGTTATTTTAAACAGTTGCTTTGGGTTTAGTTGAAAACAAATTAAGTTAAAATGTGGGCCCGTGAAGACCCAAAGATCACATTGATTTTTTATTGAGAAAAGTAAACATATGCAAGTGCAACGTTGCGTTTTGACTTGAAAGAGAAGGGTATATACATTGTGTCTTCTTCTTCCACCATCGCCTTAGGGTTTTGCAGATTTTCAGCGAGTTTACCTTTACTGTTGGACTGTTATTACACGAAATAGTCTTAATGGACACCGAAGAAGACCCTTCTCAAAATCAAACCAAAAGGTCAAATTTTAACTTCCCCATTGTTTGTCTATTTTACTTTTTATATTTTGCATAATTATCATCAATGCATGATTTGTTAGTATTCACTATTCAGTTGAAAGTTAGTCAATTAAAATAATTGGATTTTATTGTACCTATTTCCTTTGGAATATTTCAGTTGTGTGAGCTAATGAGTATCTTCAAGTCCAATTGATTTTGCATTTGCTTGTTTTAAAATAGCTAATTTCTTCCTACATTGCACAGACACAAATGTTTGGCTTGCTTTAAACAATACAAGAAGAAAGAGCATCTTATTGAGCACATGAAAACAACTTTCCACTCTGTTCATCAGCCTAGATGTATGGTCTGTAAAAAGCACTGCAAATCTTTTGAATCTCTGAGGGAACATCTCACCGGTTAGTTAGGAGTTTGCATATTCGATCCGATTTCAGCATCATGGTTTGCAATGTTTGACTCATTTTCATGCTTTTTGTGCCCTTTTGTTACTCTATGTTTCAGGACCTGTGGCTAAAGGGGTTTGTTCAGCGATTTTCTCTCAATGTGGTTGTCAACTATGTTTGACACTATCTGATAGCCCCGCTTCTCTGAATGACCATAAAGAAACATGTTGCCTTACCGCCCCTACTCCTCTAGTAAGTTGGTTATCAGCAACCGAAAGTGTTTGTATATGCAATAAGATATCTTAAGTCAACTATTCAAACCAACCGACCAGAAAAAACTGCTTACAGTTGATTGTTGTTTCGAGTTTTGAAGAAAAAAAAACAGTTTAAAAACAATTTATGCCACTGAAAAGATTACTGGGTTGACTCACAGACTAAGTCGCTCTCTTTAAAACGTTTCGCGGCACTGCCCAAATTGTGCAAGGCAGACTATCAACCACACCGTCTCCAAGATAAAACAGCCCAGTTACTCTGTATCGGAGTTCCACTGCACCGCAGAAAACCGTTCTAGAATTACACCCTCAATATGGCAGTCTAATGGCTGCCACTCAGAATATGGTACTAAGACCACTCGAACTCGAAAGAAAGAAGAGTAGTAAGAATAGGGAGAGAGAAGGAGAGAAAAGCCTCAAAAGAATGGAGAACTTTTAGTGTGATTTCCAACTGAGCTGAACCCTCTATTTATAGAGGAGATATGCTACTGGATCTGAGGGATTTCGAGATTCATCAGACTAGACTCACACTAAAAACGTGCCCCATTATTTTAGGTTAAGTTAACTCTGAAATTTCTAGGTTTTTGACCAAGTATGCGTCCACAAAACCAACGGGAAAATAGGTAGGGTTTTGACCAAACCGAACCGCCGGACGGCGGCGCGTGTGGTGGTTTATTTTGCATGCGTTATCGCCCCTTCACGAAGTAGGGTACCCCTTGGGGCACACTCCAAGTATCATACCTACACCTTATAAATACTACTAGAATGTGTAATTCCTCCTATGTGGGACTTCTATTTTTTCAATTCACCTACTAGCTTTATGTTTTTCATTTTCAACATGTTTCCTGAGTCTTTTGTTTTTTGTTTATTGTAACTTGTAAGGAAGTTCACTTTCTCTGTGAAACTGTTGCAGGGCACAAGTGAATTGCTCTATATAGACTCCCATATTGATTTTCTTGATTCTTCTGATGAAAACCATGCTGACTGGCGCCCTAGAGCAATTGCAATGGACTGTGAAATGGTTGGTGGCGGAAGTGATGGATCATTGGAACTTTGTGCTAGAGTAAGCTTGGTCGATGAAGATGAGAACTTAATCTTCCACACATATGTACGACCTCAAATCCCTGTTACAAACTATAGGTACTTCATAGTTCATCCTTGTATGATTATTCTCCTTTATTGTGTAAAGAGAAAGTTGGATAAGGAAAAATGAGTGTTGGGGTTGACTTTATTTGATATATTTTCAGGTCTGATATAACTGGGTTGACAGAAGAGCATCTTCGAGATGGTATGCCACTTAAGGTAGTTCGTGAAAAGATATTGCAAATTTTATACAATGGAGAATCCATTGTAAAAGTTAGATTGGATGGTGGAAAGGCCAGGCTACTTGTGGGCCATGACTTGGCACATGATTTAGATTGCTTGGTAATGAATTATCCTGATCATATGATGAGGTAGATGTTTCTCGAGTAACCGATTCAGTTATGATCAACCATTCAAAAAATCATTCTTTACAACCAAAGATTTCAGTTATTTTCTTGTTCAGCCCTTTAAGTACTTGTCCTCTGATCTGATCAATGAATAAAATAAACAATTATTGGAAACTGCTGAGTTCCTTCTACTCTTTTTCCTTTTTTGTTGCCTACAAGGTTAAAAGGTGCCTTGTAGAATTTACTTGAACTCTATATTTGCTATAGCGATATAAGTTTCCAGATTTTAGTCACCCATACTGTTCAGTTGCTTAGATTTTTCTTAATCTGAATAATACTGTATTAAATTTTTTCGTTGAATGAATGTACAGTTTCTGATTTGCCTATGCTTATATTTTGTGTTGCAGAGACACTGCAAAGTACCGTCCATTGTTGAAGACAAACTTTGTCAGCCATTCACTCAAGTATCTTACCCGAACATATCTAGGGCAAGTTAAATTTTTCCCTCAAGCTTCTTGAAGTCTTGAATTGCTTCATCCAATCTCGAATCTTCCTTTCTCTATTATAAAACCGCATCTATCTTTATTACTTGTGCACATGTTGACCTTATATTCGATTCGATTGATGTGCATAGATTGCTGCTGTTTTTATACGATCCTACAATGTTTTAACCTGTCTCCAATATAACTGTGCTTTTGCTTTACAGTTATGATATCCAAACAGGCATTCACGACCCATATGAAGATTGTATTTCTGTAATGAGACTCTATAAGAGAATTCGAGGTCAAAGTCACGAGGAGGAAGGCTACGGAACGTTGACTCCAAGTGACAACATCATTGACAAGTGGCGATCGAAAGAACTCGACAACCTCACGCCAGATGAACTTTATGCCATTTCAAGGTCAGACTTTAGGTGTTGGTGTTTGGATTTGAAGCCAAAGTTGACCGAAGCTTGAATTATTGATCATTGCGCTTGTCCATATAAAACCAATCAATCAGTGCACATTTGTTAAGAAACTATGGGATTGGTCTCTAACTATTATTTTTATGGATACATTTCTATGCGCCGTGTTATCATCCGGACAAAGAAATGTGACGATAGGTAGGTGTTCATTTAACAAAAATAGAGAATAGAGATACCCGCCAACTAATTTTTGTTCAAACCATGATAAATTTTTATTTTATTTTATAGATGAGTGTTAGTTAGAAATTCACACACATAATTCTGAGATCTCGTAACATAATGTATAATCTATCAATATTAATATTTGTTAGTTGAGCTAAGTTTAAAGAACAAACCATAATAAATCGTTAGACAAACGGGGAGAAATCCTTATATTGATCACACGTGGCATAACTAAATAAATAATAAATATTAATTTGTTTCTGATCCTGTTTCAACGGATCTGCTTGTCGATCTAAATATCTTTTTAGATTACCACTAGATAAGATGCTAGATAAAATATTATTCTTACATTATTTAAGTTAAAATTAAACGTTCATCACACGACACTTAGACTAAGCTAATTTTTTTATTTCGTTGAATTTTTGGGAGGGGTTGGGCTTCGTTATAATGTAAGCTGTATTTACTTTATAAAACATTTTTTTTTTTTGATTTAGTGTTATCATGATTCACGACTTCACGGTATGCTACTGATGAGTTAGCTACCGATAACCCAATAAAAAACAAACAGATTTTGGATATGACATAATAAGAATATATAATTTAGTCCTTAAAGTTTTTTGATTGTATCAAATCAGTCCATACATTAATATTCTAAAACAATTTGCAAAGTATTAATTCAATTTGTCCCACTATTACGAAATTAAATTAATAATGTTTCAGATACATTAGAAACTAAGTACATAATATCAGTTATTTGATAATAAATCCATACAGAAAGCTAACTCGATTAACATTTTACTATTTGAATTTGAAGGTTCATTCTAAAAGATTGATAATGCAGATAACTAAATTAATACATTGATAAAAATTGAAGATTTACTCGAAAAAATAATCATACATATATATGTTACTATTTCATGTAAATAATAAAAGAATTGAGTATTAAAACATAAATAAAATTAATACTGAAAGTATTTTCACTTTACAAAGATATTTTTGGATGATAGGTTAGAACTAACCAGATGCAGAGACTCCCAAGTCACTCTCGCCACTGTCTATTCATTCAACATAGTTTGGTTAATACCACATCAGCATACATAGATCAAATTAAAAATAATCTGTTACTTTTTATTTTTATTTTTATGTAGCTAAGAAACAACAACAAATAATTCACCAATACCCCCAAATTCAAAGGGATCTAGCAATTTTCTTCTTCACAAATTTCACAAACCCCAAACCCTCCCAAAATGGAAACCCTACAATCATTTACTTAATTCACGATACAACAAAATCAAATAAAAAAAACAATAAAGAAGAAGATGAATTGAATCAAGAAGAAGAAAGTGCTTCTTCTTCATCAAGGAAGAGATCATGAGTGTTTCTTATAGCAGCGTGCACCAAAACCAAAACAACACCGATAACAACCGCGATTAAGATGTTGAGTATTGCTCCGGTTAACAGAAGCAAACCGACGGTGATAATCGACATGAGAACGAGAACGATACGGTCACTGACGACTCTTCCGAAGATAACAAGCGGTTCATCACGGAGGAAATAGAGGAAGAGCCAAGCGGCGATGAGAACAACGAAGACGATGAGTGAGATTGGATGCCATAGGAGACTTAGGAAAATCACGATGAGAAAGACGATTGCGTAGTTCATCTGGAAGTAACCGATGTTTGTTTTGACGCGGGATATTGCGTCGGAGAAACTGGTTGGGAGGTTGAATGATCGGAAATTGAACATGATTTTCCATGGACGGCGAGTTCCTAGTCCTGTTTTGATTCTTTCTTTGGCGCGTGAGATAAACTCGAGGTTAGTAGGGGGTGATGATGAGGTTGGGATGGTGCCGTAAGTTGTCATCGTTGTTGTGTGCGAGTGGTAGTGAGAGTGAACACAACACAACCCTTTCTCTTATGTGCTGTGCTGTGAAGACGACGAATTTTAGAGGGACTCACTATGCCTATAATGAATGAATGACTAATACTTTAGGACGGCATTTTTATTATTTAATTATTAATTTTACAACAATGTGAGATGTGAGGATATCGACGTATTAAAAGTTAACATTATTATTATTCTTATTCTTATGGCTTAGCTCAATAAATAAATATTAACATTATTATTAACTTAAAATTGAATATGAATTTGAATTCTTGAGTTTCTAGTAAAATTTATTATTTCAAAAAAATTCATATTATTTTTACACATCAATTATCAATTATAAACGAGGTGTATGAACATATACAAGATGGAGTAAGAGATGTAATGAAAAAAATATATATAAAGATTAAAAATAAGTAAATAAAAAATATTTAAAAATGAAAATTATATACATATTATTTAGACGGATAAGTGAAAACAGTCTTTGAAACATTGAAGAATTGAAGTTATAAACGACAGCAACATGTAGTTATTTTTTGTTGACATTCATAATATTTAAATCTTAACGAGCAGAGGACCGCAAAATGTGATTTGGGTTTATGAAACTTGTGCTTCAAGAGAAAACTTGTTAATGGGATAGCCGTGAAGGTTTAGATTGTGTGACTATACATCTAGAAGTGCTTAATTTCACAAGTTTTCCCAAACTTACAACAGTTCAATTGCATTCCAAGATTCCCTTTGCTTCTATAACTGAAACACCAACCTCACAACCTTTTATATATGACATATGTCATAGTTAATGTTGGTGACATACTTGTAGGATCCCTTACAAAGGTTAAAGCAAGTTGATAATATTTTTCTCTCTCGTCTTCTCCTTGTGAAATATTTGAAGGATATTGCAATGGATAAAAAGCCTGAGCTAATCCATGGAACAATTGAAGCTACCATCTTCAATGCAACTCCCTACTCCCCTTCATTTCCATTCAATGTATGAACTATACAGTTAAATATATTATGATCTCTATAATATTGGTTAAATTTGATTCTTCTATTTATAAAATATTTATTCGTTTATCGTCATTTATTTTACAAAAATTGTGTATTTTTAGTCTGTCAGGGATCATCAATTTCTAATCAAAAAGAGATTGATGATCGTGAGAGACTAAAAAATAAAAACACGATACTTTTATTAAATGTAGAAATTAAAAATAATTTTGTTCATAGACAAACTAACTTTTTTCTATTTTATAGGATCACCTACTGATTGACTCTACATGTTCAATTATGCAGTTTTTTTTTTTTTGGTAAACTCATAAAATTTATCAATTTTCACATTTTTCAGTGTTTGTTTATAAATGGAAAGCCTGCTTATGTGACCATCAAGATAAGCAACAAGAAGGTGGCAAAAACAACACAAGAAAGGGAACGTGTTTGGAACCAAACATTTCAGATTCATTGTGCTCATCTAGCTGATTCAGTTATCACCATTACACTGAAAACATCATGTACCATATTAGGAAAATTTCACATCAAGGCACAACAGTTGAAAGAAGAGAGTTTGATTAATGGATTCTTCCCTCTCCTCATGGAAAATGGTAAACAAATTCCGGAACTAAAATTAAGGTTTATGTTATGGTTCAAGCCAGCAAATTCAGAACCAAGTTGGTCAAAAGTACTTAGTAGTGAAGAGTTTCAAGGGACGAGGGATGCTACATTCCCACAAAGGTCTAATTGTCATGTTAAGCTCTACCATGATGCTCACCATTCGTCTACTTTCCAACCTCCTATTGATATATGTGGAGTTCCAACAAAGCTATGGGAAGATGTTTATAAAGCTATTGAGGGTGCAAAATATTTAGTATATATTGCAGGCTGGTCTTTCAATCCTAACATGATTCTGGTACATATATATAATTTCATTTCATATTCTACTATTATTAAAAATCTATGAAGCCCCGACACCCTTGCGATTAGGCATGTCTCTGTGTCCGACACTTGTACGGCACTTGCGTCATGGTATGACACGTGTTCAAAAACTCAGATAAATAAATGCATATGAATTGGTGTCGGTGTCTTACGTTTTTTCAATTATTAGCAACATGTCTGTGTCGTGTCAAGTGTCAGATAAGTGCTTCATAGGTTGATATACACTTTTGAGAAGCTAAGTAATATGAACGTTGTGCAGGTTAGAGATCCTCAAACAGAAATCCCACATGCAAGAGAAATAAAGTTGGGTGAGTTATTGAAGAAGAAAGCAGAAGAAGGAGTAGCTGTGAGGATTATGATTTGGGATGATGAAACATCATTGCCTTTTATCAAGAACAAAGGTGTGATGAATACACATGATGAGGATGCTTTTGCTTACTTCAAACACACAAAAGTAGTATGCAGAAAGTGTCCAAGATTACATCACAAATTCCCAACAATATTTGCTCATCATCAGAAGACAGTAACTGTGGACAGCAAAACTCCTAACTCGGTCAATGACAGAGAAGTTATGAGCTTTTTAGGTGGTTTAGATTTGTGTGACGGTCGATACGATACCCAGAAACATTCATTGTTTCAAACACTTACTGAGGAATCACATTACCATGATTTCTACCAAACAAATATTGCAGGAGCTAGCCTCAACAAAGGAGGTCCAAGAGTGCCATGGCATGATGCTCATGCTTGTGTTACTGGCGAGGTTGCTTGGGATATTTTAACCAATTTTGAACAAAGATGGACAAAACAATGTGACTCATCTCTTCTTGTCCCAGCAAACACCTTAGAAAATTTCATTCCTATATGCTCAACAAACCCTTCCACTGAAAGGAATTGGAAAGTACAAGTATATCGGTCGATCGACCATGTCTCAGCTAGCCAACTGTTTAGAAAGCTAACTGTTGAGAGTAGCATTCATGAAGCTTATGTCGAAGCAATTAGACGAGCCGATAGGTTTGTGTACATTGAAAACCAGTATTTTATTGGAGGGTGCCATTTGTGGCAGAAAGATAACAACAGTGGCTGCAGAAATTTGATACCTATTGAGATTGCACTCAAGGTGGTCAGCAAGATTAAAGCTAGAGAAAGGTTTGCAGTGTACATAGTCATACCAATGTGGCCAGAAGGAGTACCTGAAAGTGAACCAGTTCAAGATATACTACATTGGACTAGAGAAACAATGACAATAATGTATAAGTTGATTGGAGAAGCAATAATAGAAAGTGGGGAACCAGAACATCCAAGAGACTACTTGAATTTCTTTTGCCTTGCAAATAGGGAAAAGAAGGAAAATGAAGAGTATATTCCTCCACATTCTCCTCATATTGAAACTCAATATTGGAATGCACAGAAAAATAGAAGATTCATGGTTTATGTTCACTCCAAGCTCATGATAGGTATGATTACATCATAAATATATGTTCAACAACTCATGTGTCCCAAGCAAGCAACTCGGTTGCTGAGCTGAGGGACACAAAGGAATACTAATCAGAAGGTTAATAGTTCAAACTGTAGAAACTAACTAATCCACTAATTTACTAACATAATAACATTTGTTTATCTAAAAAAAACAAAAAAAAACAACAACAAAAAACAGCTGTCACCATATATGTTACTTTTAGCTATTCAACTTTTCCAAAAACACTTACATTTTATAGAGATAAGTAAACATCATTCATTATTTTGGTTAACTAAATTGTTTTTTTTCCTCTCTTGCTGTCAGTGGACGACCTATACATATTAATAGGATCAGCAAATGTGAACCAAAGATCGATGGACGGACAAAGGGACACCGAGATAGCGATAGGAGGCTACCAGTCTCAAGATGGAGTTGATCACAGCATGAGTCAAGGTGATATTCATGCATTCAGAATGTCACTGTGGTATGAGCACACTGGTAGTGCTGAAAAGTTGTTCTTAGAGCCAGAAAGATTGGAATGTGTGCAAAGAATATGCACAATAGGAGACAAAATGTGGAAAATTTACACTAGTAAAGAAATTGTGGACATGGAAGGGGTGCACCTTGTAACCTATCCTGTGATGGTAACACAAGATGGATCTGTGGAGGAACTAACTAATGGTGAGGATCATTTTCCTGATACAAAATCTCTAGTGAGGGGAAGAAGATCAAAATTATTACCACCTATCATTACCACTTAGCCATGGAATTGAAATGTACAAACCAAAGTATTAACCATTCTTTTGAAAAATCTTGCTACTATTTATTATCAAGCTGAAACCAAAAACAATTATTCACACAACTATTTTCTAATAATATTAATGGAATTTGAGTTTCATTACTAGGGAAAACAACTAGTGAATTCTCAAAAGATGAGCAAAGAGTGATCAAAGAAATTGAAATGAAAAAATGAATTTGGAAGAAAAAAAAAATCATTGGTCTTCCACCAAAGAAAGCATTAAAGAAAGACTACAAATAATGTATCGAATTTTGTAGAAAGTATAAAATGATAAACGTAATAAATTATTGTATAACGTGTTAGAAATTTCTTAAGGTAAGCGATTATCTACATCAATTATTGCAATCCATTTAATTTTTTATTTGAATAATTTCTCCACCATGGCGTTGATCAGTAGCTACGTGGAGATAAACGACCCTATACGACTTTAATGATTAAACTACAAAGATTATGAAAAAAAAATTGTAAAAAAAAAAATTAAATAAATTTTGAATCCTTATAAAATTTTAAAATTGCAATGATAGTTTTCGTAAAAAAAAAATTATATTTTAACCCTACAAAATATTTTAAAGTTTTAATTTTTTATGAAAGGAAATATACTTCAACTTTTAAATTTTTGAATGGTTTTTTGCAAACATGTTTTGATATTTTTAAAAGTTCATCCACACAAATGTAAAGTTTTTTAAAAGTCATTGTTCAAGACAAAAGTCTTTAAAATATGAACCTAATAATTAACTTTTGAGCTCATTATTTGCTTAGGAATTTTTTAGTGTTGTAAACTTGTATGCACAACAATCATTCAAAAACATATATAATACTCCAACAAAGGCTAAAACTACTTGCATAATAATTTTATAGAAACTAAAATATTGGATTTTTGTTCCATAGACTAATAACAAAATTTCATAAAGACGAAAAATTTATTTAACTCAAACAATAAAAAATAGTATTAAATTTGATGCCAATTAATATTATTTTTACAATTTTATCCTAAAAGAGAGAAAAATAATTCTTATTTTCATTATAGTATTTATTATTGATTACAAAAAAAAAATAGATTTAATTACAGTTTTAATCCCCTTATTTTTATTGATTCACGAAATTAGTCTCCCTATTTTAAAAGTCAAAAATTTATTCCCTTCTAATTTTTAACTAGAAAAAGACAATGTGACATATTTTAAATAACATAACGTATAATATAATGATGTAAAATGATTAACACGCATAAAATTAAAATAAAATATTATAAAAACTTAACTTTCAACTTCATAAATTTCTCATATTTGTAATTTAATCAATGACATATAAATAATGAATACATCTAGATAGTTCAACATCATAGCATTGTATATTACATCATTTAAAATATGTCAAATCATTAATTTTTTTTCAAAAATCTAAATGAGCGACCAAAACTATCAACTTTTAAAATAAAAGAATCAATTTCGTGAATTAGTATAAATAAAGAGGCCAAAATTACAATTAAGCCAAAAATATATATATAATAAAATAAAAATTAATATAGTTGAAAATTCATAATTTTATAAAAAAGAACAAAAAATTCTAAAGAGTTTATATTTAAGGACGGTTTGCAACTAAATTTATGACGTTCTTTACATTGATTGAAGAAGTTTTAAAAATTTGTTGTAAAAATGTTTTAAATTAGTCACAGCTCTATTTGAGGGTCATTTATGTGTGTGCGACAAATGCAAATCTTAAGCATTGAATCTAACCACAAATAATAATTGAGATTAAAACAGAAGTCTATGACTTTATTGAATAGTCGTGTGACACTTAAGAAACTCCTAAATTCCTGTCGACAAAAAAAAGGAACTCCTAAATTTGACCAACTATATATGATTAAATTAAATGGTTAAAAGTTATTCATCGTACTCTCAGCCAAAAGGGCACTATCAGTAGTTTACATTTCCTACAGACTTTGGCATCTAGTCACAAGTTAAATGCATCTAAACCATAATGACATAATGACAAGCAACTCAATAAATCAACTGAAGGTTTCTTTAAAAAAATCAACTAAAGGCAAACAAAGGGGGCAAAAGAAATATGCGGGGAAGAAAATCTAAAAATTGGAAACCAGGAGAAGCATGACCAAGCCCAACTAAACCATCGGCATAAAAATTAATCACCCTTAATTATGCTAGTAAATATCGTCTAAACTGTTGAGAAACTCTTTGATCAACCAAGCATATGTGCAGGTACCAAGTAGGCCAACACAAATCAACAAAACATGACTATCCAGGGTCCTGTATAGTTTGCCTGTACTTGAACAAAAATTCAATATATCTTAGAGAGGCATCCTTTATTTCACAAAGAAAGTAAGGAAACATCTGAAACAAGGAGTCAGTGATCCATCAAGCAAACTAAAACTTTTTATGTTCGCATTTTTCAGACAATCCATGGTACTCCCTCTGGTATTCAACATAAGCAAAAGTGAGTCAAATAAAGTTGGAGTATTTGATGAACCAAATACATCAACTTTTGTTGACTCGATATATAAGGCTGGAGGGAGTACCTTTTAAAAAAATTATTTCCAATCTCACAACTAAACGATAAAAAACAACAAAAGCAGGCTAGTGTGTTATCTAGATCCATCACAGCAGGCTAAATTACATCCTTCAACCAACAGTGACCTACCTTCCTTCTTACCACAGTAACCTTCATCCGATTTTGCATTTTAAAATAATAAAACATCCTGGTGTTCCCCAAAATCTCACGATGTTATGGCCAAAAGCTGTTTGTGGGGATTTATCCTTACTTTTCAGTCCCAAACAAGACTTCCAGCTTTCAATCTGCAATCATAATAAACACAAGATTAGGTGAAAAATAAATGGTAAGTTGCTTGAATATGCAGATAAAGTTCAGCGGGAAATATATCCATGAACAACCATCATAAAAGACAAGTGAAAGATCATATTTCTTACAGCCAAAATATATAGAGATATCAGTATCAAAACAAAATAAAATGACAACTTTATGACAGTGACCAAATCTTCAAAAAATGAGCACAAGTTAAGCAGACTGATTATCAGACTACTAGCATACACCACCCTGATAAAGTACAACAGTAATCTCAAAAGATTAATTACTTAAATACTTGCTAAAATGAAATGAATACCGGTACTTTCCAACCTAGATGGAAAGCAGGTTATCATTATAGGTACCCTAATACCTCTACCTTAGTAGGGAAACTGGTGGTTCATTTTTTCCACCATAATCAAGTTTACTCCAAGAAACTGCTGATTCCATGTCATAAAATACATGTTCAAGTCGGAAGTAATAACTAATAATGAGATTGTTGCCTAAATAAACTAGCCCCCAGCTTTAAATCCCCTTCAACAAGGAAGTCTCCACAACTCCAAATTCTGCAACATGCAAATCCCTTGTAGAGAAAAGCAGCAATAACAAGCATACTGCTTAAGCCCCAGCACTGGATACAACCTCAACTTATAGGACACACACACTTGACACTTGACTTAAGATACAAATGGATCCAAGTTTAACTGAGTGGTCCTGCACCCAAGGCAATTAACAATTTGATTCCTGATTTGATTTGTTACGTATACAAATCAACATTTTAATTTTCCTTTGCTCATAATAGAAGCCCAGTAACAACTGAGACCTATAAGAACAACAAATATGGAAGTTATTCCACCCTACAACTTCAGATAGCTCCAAGTATCCATCAGATCATTTTGGCATTTAGAAGATCTTAGATTTTGAGATTCTTAATTGGATGCATTGATGGCAACACTATACTACTACTCAAAGTTGAATTAAGATTTTAAAATCCTGACCAATATGCTGAAATTTCTGGTTCACTAGTAACTAAATCTAAAGATGACTAATTCTAACCTTGTATCCTATTTCAGGTGTACAACAATTAAGTTTCGTATTAAGCAGCATACTAAACTTTACATGATGGTAATCAGCAGGGTAAATAGCAAATTCTACATGGTTAAATCATTCACACTGTTAAATAGAAGCAACATACTTGCCTATGAACTTCAGATCAACAGCTGGTCTTCAAACACTCTGAGGGCCCGGTCTTCTTTTCAGCTATTCCAGTGATACTAGCAACATAGGAGTATCTTGCATATCATGGACAAGTTTGACCACCAAGTTTTTGACACCTCAATCAATATATTATAGAGATGCGCGGTGATGGAATTGGATACTACCTGACAGCTAATTATAACTCTCTTCTTCAAGGTTACAATGGGTTAGGCAGATTTGTAGGCGACCTTTCATCATTGGGGACCTTGACCAATAGTAATCCAGCACATCAACCAATATAACAATACCACCAGACAGTTGCTTCTCTATTTCTCTCTTTCAAGCTTAAAAAGGGTACAAAATCATGGCATCCACCTTGAATCATTTTGTTAGGCAGATCTGTAGGCTGACTCTTAACATCTAATCTACCTTCAATTTCTAGTGTATTGCAAAGAAATTGTTCGTAAGAGTAATAGAAGACCTATAGCGCCTCAATCTAGCTGAGTAAATATAACTCTTTCATGAAAGAAGCTTCTCAAGTACAATAATAGTTTGTAATCGGTGGCTTCAATCTCAGTAAAGCAATTACAAACAAAAGCATTCAGTGTCTATCTAAATAACTTCAAGCATTTTAGAGCAAGAATAAACAGGGCAAATTACTTCTAAAGTCATATTACCCCATCCATCTCCGTCATACGTGTGGTTTACCCCAATCAATGAACATCACAGAATGCCAGATTATTGCAATTAGAAAATACAATTCCATAAACATTGTTACAACTTACAATGCAATGTGCCATCACTAACGCCGGTTCAAAACACAGGCGACGCACTTGCAGCAGCCACCTTCCAGCAAACAGAATTAGTTACCACCAAAAACATTGCAGAGAAAATATGGACAATCTTGAATCAGAGAGGACTTTGACCAATGATATTTCACCACCTCGGCTCATATAAAAAATGAGAAACTTTACGATAGTATGAAACCAATAGCACCATAGTCCAAACAGCTGTTTCTTTATTTCTCTCTTTGAAGATAAAAAAGGGTACAAAACTCATAACATCCCCCTTAAATCCTATTGTTAGGCAGATTGGTAGAATAAATCTTAACATCTAATCTATCTTCAGATTAGCCAATTTCTGGTGCACTTCAAATAAATTGTTTGCTCCTTCCTCAAACGGTGATGCCAATTCTGATAGCTCCAGCCAACACGCTGACAGCGCTGCTCCCAGTGGCGATGCTGGAGGCACCCTTGAAGAAGCTCGTTTTAGGTATAAAAATGCCATGGCTGGACTTCAGACTATTCTCGCTGCAATCCCTAGCTCCCAGAAGGTAAACACGTTTGACAGGGGTTCAGCTGATAGCTCTGCGGATGAAGCTGAAATCGAGAAGTTGGAAGAGTAGCCTCTTCTTTAAGAAACGAACTTACCAACAAGAACTTGCACCTGAAGATACTCTTACATCAACTTCGAGAACTTGTCACTGACATATCAACATGGCAAAGTCCTTTTTTGACATGATGTTGGCAGTGCTTGCATTTGTAAAGTAAATGGAGTCTCCATCAGGAAATATCTCATGTCATTCTGTAATGGAATTCTGCATGTGGCGGCAACGGTGATGACAACCCACTGATGGATTTGAATATAATCCAAATACTCTGTTATTACTATGTACCCCCTCTGTTTAGGACGTAGGGTTTGTAAACACTGTTCTGTATGACTTCTGATTTCTTAAGCATGGCCCCCTTATTCAAGTTAAAAAAAAAATTGTTTGCAAGAGCAATTAAAGACCTACAGTACTGCCATCTCGCTGGGGCAAATATAACTCATGTACAATAACAATTTGTAACTGACTTCAATCTTACTTTAGAAGATACCAATTACAGCATCCGGAGTCTAACCAAACTATTTTAAGCTTTTAAGAGCACGACAAAACAATGGACCAAAATAAATCTATAGTATCACTCCGTCCAGTTCCACATTAGTCATACATGTCATTTACCCTAAACAACATAATTGAATGCATGACTAACTCAATTGCAAAATACAAGTCCCCACATTGTTACACCTTACAACGCAAATGTGCCTTTAATCACGCCACTTCAATCAAAGATAACACACTTACACCAGCCACCCTCCACGCCAGTATACAGCAGCAGTTACCACCAAAAACTTTGCAGAGAAAATAACGAGCAAAGAATACTTCAATATTCCCAATCTTAAACATCTTTTGCAGGTATGTATGTTGACTCCAAAAGTGAGTACAGGCACTTCCATTATGACAAGCATCTTTTCTGGCGTATGAAACAACATAAAATCTACCCATCATAGAGAGTTTGCAACTTCATGCCCAAGAAATGAGCATTGGCATCCTATATTTCCATATACCCCAGAAACCATTAGCAACACAAGTCACTCATAAATTTATATCTATATTCCTAATAATGTGTACAGGCAGCTTCCTTTACCAGTTTCAGGACTACTCTGGATATTGCCAAGTGAAACAGGCTGTCAGACATCACCAGCATTTCTAGGCAATTTTTATCCAATTGTACATGTAGTTGTAAACTTCAATCTATCATTCTATCCTAATAGAAACATATACTCTAAAATAAGAAAGCGTAACTCCATAAATTATGCTTCGAATTCCTCCACCTGTGACGACTCCTTCGACAGTAACAATTATCCACTACATAAGACTAATTCCAAAACCACACTCTCAATCCTTGACATAGAACACATTGGACAAACTCGTTTAACCAGACCATAGACAGCGACGATATAAATGAAATATCTGTGTTGATTCTTCTAATATTGCTAAACCCATCATATACTGAACTTCAGCTCACATGATTCGACACATGGGAGCTACAAAACCTCTAGGCTGTAATGCTGAGTTCCAGACCATGACCAACAGAATAACAACAATAACCAGACAAAAAGCACAGCAATAATTATATAAAACATGAAATATTATCGATGAAAGATAGATATATTGAAGAATTCCAGCACACTAAATTCTTAATTAAAGATACTGCAGCAATGTTTTCTCCAAGTAAAAAACAGTAAAACACGAATAATAAACCTACATATGCCAGTTTAAAATTAACAGTATATCCAGAATTGCAAATAAAAGACCATTAGCATGGCATGCATACACAGAAGGACATCAATCCGCTCTCCGACAACACAGCCAGAGAGATGGCAGGCATTTCTTCATCACCAACATCAATCACTTGGATTCAACGACGATTTGTGCGAGGCTTCTCGTGTGCTTTCCTTGAAGGAGCCCCCACCCCATAAAGAGGACCCTTCTCTGCAGCACCCTAAACAGAACACGTGCAAAGTAAATGAAACCCTTGGAAAATTGAATGCGAAGTCTAAACTTTTAATACTAAAGAAGGCACTTACCATGTGAAGACCATATGCATCTGCATATGGAGATGGAAAACCTCCCTCTGGGCTACCAAACTTTGTTCCATAAGGCACCCCTTCACAAATGAAGCAAACATGAAAAAAGGGGACAAAAGAACAAGAATAATATCTCAGAATTATACGGGATATGCTGTCTTTTGTAAAATGATTAATGAGTTCAGTCTTCTGTCGATGAAGCATAGACACTCCAAACCTGATGATGTCTGTATTTTTGGCATATCCCTACATATACACCTTGTGGGATACCACCACCCTCAATAGTCAATACCGCTAGTAAAAAAATCTGAAGGTATGGATTCAACACCAGTCATCACTAATTACCTCCCTCAAAGCAATACAAAATTTTTGCCCTCCTCAAATCCATCACATAGACAAGTTAGAGAAAGCATGGGACTTGAGTTAAGGTGATTAAAAATAGAAAGAATTTAGATTATCTGTTTTACATTTTTTAACATAAAAACATAGATATAACAATTGTATGTAATACATAATTTTGCCTTACCTATATCTGTATGGCTGCATCTTAAATTTTAAAAAGTCATTTTTGTGAATTATGTCATTACGGTTACTGACACCCATAACCATCTTTCAGGACAATTATGAAAGGCATTACTAGAAGAATGTCATTTTTTCTGTTTTTAATGTCTTTATTAAACAAATTTCCAATTATTCGGGTCATTTCATTAGATCGGACAATTATAATTGTTCTCACCAGTCACAATTCGTATTTCTAATAAATACATAAGGAGTTAATGATTGAAGAATAATAAATTCTGCAAAGGAAAATATAACAAACAAGCTATACCAGCTCCCCAATGTCTTCCGTCCATGCTAGCAAGCTCAGCACGAAGTTTCTCAACTTCCCGGGCCATGGAAACCATGTTTTTCTCCATTGACTGCCTCTGTTCCATGAACTCCATGTTTGCCTTCTTTTCATAATCCACCATGGTTCTAGAAAAGAAAAATGTAATTATCATCAATTTAAGCAAAAAATATGCAGAAATACAAATCACAAAGGGGTTTGAAGCTAGAAGACAGAAACCCAGTTAGCAATCAATCCACAAACCTAGCACGCATCAGTTCTTGGTGCAAACCATCAATCTCATTCCTCAACGAAGGAATTTGTTGATTATCAGCCTGTAACCTAGCAACATCTTGTGTGAGTGTCTGAACCTTCCCAGAAAGATCTTGTTTGATATTACTAAGTTTCTTAACTTCAGCTCGCAGTTGTATAACTTCATTCTTCAATGGCTCAGCCCCCCTAAGATCAGACTCCAACTTCATGCTTTTGTCAACAAGCTCCCTCGAATGCATCTCATGTTCAGCACGAATGTCACCGATAGCCATATTCATGCGATGGAGCTCCTCCTTCGCAGCAGCAAGGTCTCGCTGCAACGCCATCCTGTCATCAATCAGTCTCCTGTTATCTGCCACTAGCCTTCGCATTTCAGCATGCTGTACTTCAAGCTCTTCTTCTAACAGAGCCGGATGAGGAGGAATAGGCGCCCGTTGAATCGGTGGGCCACGAGCATAAGGCCCTTCAGGTGGATACCCCCTTCGCGGATTCATAGCCTCTCGATGAACACGGTGTCTTGATCCCATTTCAAGTTACCTAAAAGTTCAAACACAAACACCATCACAACAATTACAATTAAGAGCATATTGATATATTCTGAAAATTCAGCATTGGCAATGAAACAGGTATATATAAATAATATATAATCCAAAACATAGAATTCGTTTATTATTGTAAGCTAGCATGATCACAAGTCAAAAGAGATACACCAACAACGCAGCATACGAAAACCCCAAAAAATATGTACATGTGCAACGGAAAATTCTAAAAGAAAAAAAAAATCATAGGGATAATAAGATGTTACAGAGTTTAACCTAATTATTGATTGATAAAATGGAGAGATTGAAGAAGAAAAAAGCGAACCTTGTGAGAAATTAGAAGAAGAGGTATCGGAAAGTCGCGTACGATAGAAAGAACAAACCCAGCAAACACGCACAAGAATAAAAGCCCGCAACACAATACGGTGTCGTTACATAACGTTTGGGTATCTTTTATGCCCATAAACGTTTAGGTCAAGTTGGTCATATTTCTCACTATTTCCATTTATTTTTAAGGTTGTATTTTTTTATACATTATTATGAATTATTATGAGTATTTTTACGTCCTTTGTAGTAAATAATAATATAATCAACTTGATTTAAGCTATATTGTCCTAAATTTTATCTTAATTCTAATTTAGAGGAAATTATTCTAACATGTGAGCTTCGAATAATTTGAGATATTGAATTTACAAATTAGCAAAAGTATTTTTTCAATTGAATACGTCAATTAAATCTTACCTTTTGTCACATTGTTAAGTGTGTTAAAGTGTCACATTAAATGACAAAATTGTTATAAGTTATGTCACATGATTATTTTGATGTCCAACGACTATAATTTATAACATATTTATTTATCTTCTTTAAATTTTGAAATCTCTTTATTTGAATATGCAATGTCGTTCTTCCACTAAATATCTATTCATTCTTCTCATAAATTCATACTCCCTGGTTCGTAAATTTGAAAAATCATTAGTGAAGACACTCCATTCACATATGATAAACAAAGCATGACATCAATAAGTTGTGTTGGAAGTTTTGGTGTCAATGGTGGCCAAAACAATAATTATTATTAGCTCAATTGCAATTGTAGGAGAAGAGTTGTGATTAAACTGTAACACTTAAAAAAAATAAGGGAAAACATTTTGACAGATCTGGTAGCAATGATAGGATTGTAATCAAAAGTGCTGAATAAAATTTGCCTTTAAATATTTTACTTATTGAATATTTTGTCTGCCAATTGTAAGTTTTAGGGAGGATTTTTATTATGTGTGGTAACATGTCTTACTCGAAGATAAATCATTATATCATCTAACATGACACCTCAACACATTTAACATAATTGCTTGACGGAGGAATTAATTTGAATAATGTGATTCAATTTGAGGGAAATTTTTGTTAATTCGTAAATTTGAGTTCCAAATTAACACTCACAATTTTAGTTCTGAAAGTTCATATAATTATGAAGGACCATGAGAGAAAAATGTAACGAAAATTGCAAATAGGTGAAAATGGTAGAAAGAAAAGCTATGAAGGATAATTGAAGGATATATATACTCTAAAAGCTAGTTGAGTCGAGTTTAAAAAAATACAATCTTAGTGCAGTGACCCTAATTCTTTTGGCCCTAAATCATGAACATGAATCATTTAATACAATTCCCTCTACAACCAGCTCTGCAACTACTCTATCTCTATCTGAGTTACCATGAAGTTCAACATTAAAATTCATTACATGTATAGTCAAACTTGATTGTATTTTTTATTTTTATGAGAATTTGAGATAGGTAAAAATAGTAGAATATATAATAATTGGTAGTCAAGCCACTAAGAATTTCAACATTAGCATGTCAGCAACTTAGCATTCCATCTCTTTCATTAAGAAAGGATAATCAAGTGTTGTCCATTAGAGAGATAGTCGGCAACAAACATTCACGCTCCACACATACATTACAAAGAAGTATGAGATAACAACGAGTTGTCAGACAGCTCATCAGAAGAATACTCAATCAAGCAAATTTGATTGTATTTGAATTGGGAGCTTTCTCAAATTAGTCGAATTGAAGCAAGACCTTCATTATTATAATGCATCAAACAGGACATCCAAATTTTTAGATGCACTATTTATTTTTACAATATAAAAAATTATATAGTAGAAAAATATGGTATAAAAAAATATATAGTAAAAAATGTCAAAGTTTGAGTGTTCGATGGTGTTTTTTCTTAAACTTCAGATTTAAAATTTTAAATTTATAAATTGTTAGGACCTTATACTTAATTGAATATAATATATAAAAATAATAGCATTTTTTAAGTCTTATACTAAAATTAATAACTATAAAACAGAAAGATTGTCTTTCTCGATTCTTGTACTCTATTTACTTCTTAGTCCCTCATTTTTATGAAGAAGAACAAAAAATCATATTATTTTTCATAAAAATCTCTTTTTCCAATGATTGTTAATTATTACTTTCATCTCAATTTTTCTCTCTTATTGAGATGATTAATGAATAGAATCTTATCATAAACATAATGAAATTTATTATTATTATTATTATTATGTAGTTTATAAAAAGAATAAAAAACCTATATCAAAACAAAAATACAGCACCAAGTTCATACTTCGCACATAGCACTCAGATTCTAAGGGACTGTCCCGGGCATCATAATGCACCTCATGTTGGATTCCAACCACGCCAACGCATTTATTTATTTATCTAAGATGAATTGGGTTGAACAATAAACAACAAGGAGAGCAGAGAATAAAAGGAGGACTTGAAGCTAAGGGTTCGTTTAATAGTCAGTGATTTTTGTTCTTTTAAGTTTTTTCGAAAGAAGAAATCCAATCATTTATAACGAATAAATATAGCTAACGAATAAAATGTGCGGTTCTAGACTACCCACAACAGAATTTCACATGAGAGTAATATTGTGTATTATGCACGATTCGAGAGCCATACAAAGGAAAAACAAGGCGGTGAAATTATCAAATTAAATGCACCCATGCGTCATGCAAAATGAATTACTGTGGTATGAACTGTCGGAGTACAAATAATTCTTTTAGTAAAAAAAAGTATAAATAACTCTCTGATGTAGATACAAGGCTTATCAAAGTTCTATGGACATTTCAACCAAATTAATAGGGAAAGAAAAGGAGTCTAACAAAGAAAATAAAACTCCTACCACTTTTCTTACAAACATTAGCAAATTTGGGAGTAGGACAGTACATTGCGTCAGGCTACATCAAGGGCATTATTGTAGAAGTTCCATCTATCAGTTCCACGGGCGACCGCTGCCAAAACTCTTCCCACGATCTCGGAAGCCTCCTGATATCATTGAAAAAAATATAAAGAAACAATTTATTCATAAATCAAAAGCGGATAGCAAAAAGGAAACGATGATGCATGCTGTGTTAATTGAACAAGCCTCCCGCCCCAGCCTTCTGAAGCTGAGGATGCCAAAGGCATGCTTCCAGTTACAAACTAATCTCCCACCAATCATTCTGATAAGCTCCCTCTAGTCTATGATATGTTTGGTAGTTGGGTTTTGGAGGGGAAGACTTATTTTTCATTTTTATATTAAAGAAATTATATAATGTTTCTAAAATCGGTTAAGAGTGATTGAAATATTATATGATTATCTATCATGTCATTCCTTCAATTGTTTTAAAATCTCAAATATGTGTTAACAATATAGACTTGGCCCTCCAAAACATATCCTAGAGTCTGCCCCTTGGCAAGTGGCACTAAAATAGAATTTCAGTAAAGAAGCCAGGCCAGGACACCAAAGACAAAATGACTGCCTTTGGGTTTGGATCCATGTCATTCAAGCAGAAATATAGAATATACCCTTCAACTAAAAGGTGAGGGAACCAATACAGGACTATAGGTATGCATATACTGCCCAAGTTGACTAACAAACCTGAAGGTGGAGGAGGTGCACCACGCCCCATTGCTGCCAATTCAGGACTCACTCTCTGTCCAGCTTCCTCAAGTATGCTTACTAGTTCCTTTGCAAATCTGGCATTAGCTGCTGTGAAGAATGTGTATGCAGTTCCTTTAGCACCAGCTCTCCCAGTCCTTCCAATGCGGTGAACATAATCCTCCAGTGATCCCGGGAAGTCATAATTTATCACGTACTTCACATCCTTCACATCTGTCAGTAATAATCATATAAAAGAAAAAAATTAATATATACAATGACAGCTATCGGAGTAAGTTAAAAAGTGACACTTCCTCAGTTGTGCAGTAGTGCAACCAAGCAACAAGACACTTTTTAAAGCAAAAAAGGTAAATAAATCCTAATACACACTTGGACTCTGTTGGAACTGGTTAGTATAATTTCTGAAGTAAAAAACAAAAATACTCCTCGATCCATGCCTCAAAAGGGGGTGTCATATAAAATCAATAGATTCATGATAAAACCCTCCTTAATGCATTTTTTATTACATTATTAGAAATTTTTCAAGGGGTTGGGGATCAAATGGTTTAGTTCTTTTGTTGGTAAATTGGAGGATTAGAAACATGACTATTGCTTTTCAATTAGCTGTTTTTGCATTAATTGCTACTTCATCTATTTCTCTTGTAATATTTAGTTATAAGAGGCCTAACAGATTCTTTTTGGATACAAATATTACATTGATAGGCCCAAAGGACTGAATTTGATGGTTGAGACATAACAATTAACAAATACAACTTTAAGTCGTCAGTCACAATAACAACCATAAGCTATTTAAGTAACTACATATAGTTAAGACTGACTAATACATATATGTGATTGACTAACTATAAAAGAAAATTCTAACTTAAGAAGGCGAACTTCATCCATCGGAGAAAATTGTCGAAATGACCTAGTGTCTGCATAACTATGAAAAATTACAACGGTAAGGTAACCCAACATTGATTAGTCCACACAATAAATATGTCCCTAACATGGGAAGAGTAAATGAACATAAAATCTAGTAATCAAAGTGGCTTAAAAAAGACAGAAAATAGAAGGAAAAAAATCAAGTAAAATAGTCATATTCATATATAAGATGGAAGGAACCAAGCCAATAATTAAATACAGAATTATCCTTTCCAACAAAATTTCTATTTCCAAAATATGGTTCAAGAACTACTTCAATTTCCTACACTGAATAAGAATATTATCCAAGCAATTAAACACAAGTTTTGTACCTAAACCACGAGCAGCAACATCTGTTGCAGTCATTATAGGACTCTTTCCAGATTTAAACTCTGAAAGCACCCAATCTCTTTCTGCTTGACTTTTGTCTCCATGAATTGAAAGTGCAGGCCAACCATCCATGCGGAGCTGCCTAGTTATCTGATCACATCCCTTTTTAGTATCCATGAATATCAATATTCGGCTTCCATCCATGATGTCCTCCAACAACTTTACCAATCTGAAATAAGATGACTATTAGGCGATTCTGCTACGTGACAAGTTATTCAAGCTAGGGATTGAAAATAATGCAGATCATATCCTACTTATCATATTTTTGCTTTTCAGGAACAATGTCAACATATTGCTTGATAGCATGGTTAGCTTTTAATTCTTCAGAACCTATAATTACCTGCACAATTGTTACAGAAATTATCAATTCAGTCTTCAATATAAACACAGAATTCTGACAAATACAATGCCATGCATAAACAAACATACACCCAAGATTGTCAAATTCGAGAGGCTATGCAAACTCATGAAGTGTGCATAGACACACGAGTTTACCAAATAAAAAAATATTTTAAAAAATAACAGCATCCAAGCATAATATATGACCATTAGATTAATATGTATTCTACATCCCAACTACATAATGAAGTAAACCACAATAAAAAAGAATTAAAATACAAGTTATGATCATACGTATAAAACCAACTCATATTAATAAAGAGTGCAAGGATGGGTTTTGAAGAGCCAGAGGGAGATGATTTCGTCCATCAAAGAGTGACTTCGATGGTCGTGTTGGGATGGCTCTAATCGCCAGAAAGGGATGGTTGCGATAGTTCTCTGCTCATGTAGGATTGTTTTGAAACCCTTAGGACTTGGGAAAACACAGTAGCTCTGGAACATTTCATAGGCTTAATTCAGTGTATCCGTGGAATCACAGAATTTGCTTCAAACTCATGATTCCATCTGAGTTTCAACAAATCCATGCTTCTCAGTACTAGTTTACTAGGAACATGTTTTAAAGTGAATCGGCTTGAGTTACTGCCTAAACATGTAGACCCATACAAGTTTACGAGTCAACTCGTGAGTTTGACAGCTGTGATCCAGTAAGGAAGAATGATATTAAAAGACAATGTAACAATTCCCAACAAGAATAAATCTTACTTTGTATGGATTATAAAGGAACTGCCTTGCCAATTGTTCGACCTCCTTTGGCCAAGTAGCACTCCAGTACAAAGTTTGACGGTCTGGACGAATCTACATAAATAACAATAATCAGATAATCAGGTCAACAAAAAAATGTTTATCTGAAGCCTCAGCAATATGTCTATGCTAATTCCACTGAGATTCATAGCAGAAACTTAAATGATGAGCTTATCTAAATTATAAGGCTCCTCTGACCTCTATTCAGAAGAGGTACAGAGTATTGCCTCATGATTCAATACAATTTGTGCCTCTGCCCGAACATCGTCGGTTGCTATCAACTTGGGGCACAGGGGTTAGAACTCAATCCTGAACTTCAAAAAAATCAGATTGTTTCAGCTTTATAGGATTTAATATAATTTCTTTCTGGTGCTTCCTTTCCATGGTTTTCAGCCAATAGTTGTTGTCAAAGAGTGAGTTTTCTTTTTTGTCAAAAAAAAAAGGGTGGGTTTTGTTTGACATCTTACAGGATTAGCATCCTATCAAGTATTGATTCCATTCAGTGTTTTTCAATATATTGTGGTTTTACTTTCTCAGAGGATATCTTACCTTTCTACCAAATAAAATTACTCAATAGTATCCACCCAAAATAATCATAAATACAGGTAACTTCAATGAGTGAAAGCCATGAAAATTTGAGCTACTAAAAACAGAAGCAAAAAAATTCCCACATGAATGACACTCCAGGGCATCTGCATGTTCAGAACTAGGAATAAAATTAAAGGTTGTGAGCACATGCATTATAATTATCTTTTTTCCTCTCATGAAAGATAAATGGCATTGCAAAATGAAATATAACATAGAATAGCAAGATTAATGAACTTTGTGAAGCATCAAGGAAAGCAACTTGACTATGCCAAACAATACTGCCAAATACCATTTCCGGTGGTTTTACTATTATAGATTATTAATCAGATAATAAAAAAGTCACCTGAGAGACAATTTTTCGTATCTGAGGATCAAACCCCATGTCCAACATCCTATCAGCTTCATCCAATACCAGGTATGTGACCCTTCGCAAGTTAGTATGATTTGACTCAAGCATATCAATTAACCTTCCCGGAGTGGCAATTACGATTTCAACGCCTAACCCCAAAAATTAACAGAAGCAACATCAAATACAAAATCATGGCAAAATAAAAGCAGCGTCGTGAAGTTACAAAAGAAAGACAAGTTATTATCACAAGCCATGGCTTTGTAATACCTACTTCGCTACATACCTTTCTGTAGATCGCGCACTTGAGGCCCCTTTGGGACCCCGCCATATATGCATGTGCTCTTAATCCTCGACGATGCACCAAATTTAGTAGCCTCTTGTTGTATCTGGACGGCAAGTTCACGTGTTGGGGCCAAAACTAACACAATAGGTCCATCTCCAGGATCTGAAAAACATTGCTAATCAATTTATCAAACAGCAAAACAATTAAACAAAACATACATAGGCAAACAAAGGCACCTCTACAATTTATGTCTTAGCCGCAGTGCTTCCTTATCTGCTTACCTAGAATTGGCTGGGCATTAACATGCACTATGGCAGGCAACAAGTAAGCCAGCGTCTTCCCTGATCCTGTCTCTGCAATTCCTATCAAATCACGTCCCTTCAAAGCCATTGGCCAACCTTGGGATTGAATAGGTGTAGGTTCAACAAAACCAGCTTTCTTAACTTCTTGCAATACGTAATCTGGATTGAATTAAATAAATGTAGTAAAATCAGTCTAATGTTCAAATAATAATCTCAAAAAATAATATAGGAAACCATACTTCAGTCAGCAAAGTCCACAGACTATAAAAGCTAAACTATTTTCCATCCATTCCAAATCCCCTCATGTTCCCTCCTCCTCAAACCAAAACCAAACACCAAGTAAATGGCACTTGAATATTATTCTTATATCAGCTATACCTAAATTCCATCATTAATCCTCGCTAAGGTTTGTGGTTCTCTCTCTGACCTTCTAAGAAATATGTATGACTCTATTAATCTAAAATTGATAATTTAAATGAAATAGAACTGTACAGTGTCATTAATTTATGACAGTGAATGACATCGAAAGATATACCTGGAAAAGCAGCATCGGAAAAGGATTGAACAGGTTTAGGGACATCTTTGCCTTCAACGGTGATTTCACGGCGTAGACGATACTCATTAACCTCAGCCTCGGTCATAGCACGAACAGAGGGAGATTCATTATAGAAGTTTTTCTCAAAATGAGGCAATCCATCCAAATTAAGTTTCCTGGTGGGAGAACCTGACGCACCCTCATCGTAGTCCTTTCTGGTTGAAGGTGCGGCAGAAGCAGCTCCACCTAGGCCCGAGTCACTGATAATAAGAGTGGCATTTGAATTAGAAAGAGAAAAGGGAAATGGAAAAGAGAAACCCTAGAAAGTGAGGGAAAAGGAAATTACCTTCTCCGGTCGCGGTAGGAAGTGGGGTCGGCGGAACGGCTATCGTAGCGACTCATGAATGATCTTTATGTGATTAGTCAAGCACAATCGATTAGTCCTATATTCTACTAATTATTTACGTCACTCCTTCACTGTATATCGACTACAGACTATAGAATATTGTTATCTAGGGTTATGCTAAAGCTACCGTACTAACACGCACATTCATTCACCGCCACACCCACTCTCTCCCAGACTCCCCACTAATCTCCGGAGAGTGGTATGGACATCACTCTCTCCATACTCTCTCTAATTATGATCAATATTTTCACTAATTTGCATTGCAAAACTGTAACTACTAAGAAAACAAACAGTACAATACTACAATATAGTACACGACAACAACTTATTTGATATATTTGATTTCTATATCCAATTGAAAAAATAATATAATTATTATTATAATATTAAAATATTAATGTGATGAATGTAAATATGTATCAATATTCAATAAAGAGGTTACCAATAATTTGTGTGGTTTTCACTTTTACCTTTTCAACATCGCCTAATTTTTACATTGAACTCTTTCGTATTTAAGCAGTAACATTTTTTATTATTTTAGTAATTTTAACATAGTAGTTTCTATTCACATCATAATTTAAATTATAAAATTCATAAACGCATTAGTACTTTAAAAAATGTGGACGTACGAACACATAAAAGTGGACGTTTAAAGGCTAGTATTAATAAATAAGAAAGAGTAGAAAAAGTATAGAGAGAGAGAGAAAAAATGATATAGTGAGAGAGAGAATGGATGGTAAAAAAAGAGAGAGATAATAGGAGAATAAAGAAAGAATAAATGGAGATAAGCATGATAGGAGAGATAAGAGATTAGAGAAGGGGGAGAGATGTGAGAGTGTATGTAGAGAAATAAAAAGGATAAAGACCGGAAAGAATAAAGGAGGAGAGAGCAAAGAAAGATGAGAGGAGATAGGAGAAAGAGAGACGGGGATAGAGACATAAGAGGGGAGAGATAGGGAGATCAGAGACAAAGATATATGAAATAGTAGAGAGATAAAAGAGAGAGACATGAGAAATATAATAAAATAAAAATAATAATTTGTATATTGGACAAAAAGTTATTTTATGGTTTAATGATCGATACAAAATTTCTTATTTTGTAAAGTGTTTTGATAATTGTTTTGTCTAACTGACATATTTTTAAACTAAATAGAGTACAATAAAATTATAAAAGTCGCAATATAATTATTAAATTATTAAAAATATTTGTCTTTTACTTTAATTATATTAAATTCATACACAAATAATTACTTAATTTTATAATAATTATTCAATTTTATCAATTTTTTGTACGTATATAAAAAATCAAATCACTATATGAAAATATTATATGAAGTAAACTAAATAAGGGGCACTATCATTTTTGTGCAGACACTAAGTGACTTAAAAAATAGCACTACCGTGAGATTTATAATTAGATATAATTTGACATTGTTTTAAAAATTAATCTCTTAAATATTTGGATGTACGAGATTTAAACGGAAATTTTGAAGGAAAAAAAAAAGTACAAAATGGAAATTAATTAAAAAGAATTGTGAAGAAAATTAATTAATGACCACTATTGAATATCTCACCAAAAGTTAGGGGGACAAAAATGGGAGACCCGACTAAAATCCATTAAAACTTGTGGACAAATGGGTGAAATGATTGGGTATATTCGGTAATCGGGTAAAGAAAGCAATAAAATTGGTTATGAACAGGTTTGATAAATCAAACGGTAACCGAGACACATCGAAACTAGTTATAAAAGAAGAAAGGTTGGAATAAATAATTTATTCATATACTAAATACTAATATCAATTTTTAGAAAAGCAGAATATAGATTATCTTTTAGCTGCATTTGCAGACTTTATGTGTACGAGAACAGAAAATGCCATCCTACCTTTGAAGTTGCAACTATAGATTTTTGTGTGTAGTTTTATCATCTACCTTGCATCTTATAATATTAGTAATATAGTATTAATTTTTATTTTTTACATTAGTAATCTCTAATTTAAATTAAATTTAAGACATCTTCTCATTCGCTCTCGTCCATCTTTCTAGATCTTGACTTCTTTCTTTGTTTTTTCATTTTTGTCAAGAAGCACATAAACTCCAATTAAAAAATTTGTGATTTGGTGAAGTAAAATCGTAAAACTTCTCCATTCTTGATGTTCATGCTGCTACAACAATTAACATCACTGCAAAGACTTGTAGAGAGATTGAGAAAATAAAACACCGAGTAGATATTTACTACTGTTTAAGTCATATCTATTTATTCAAATAGTTTTATAAACTAGATCTATAATATTTGAGTTTAACTTTGTTAATAATGTGACTATTTTGATCAATTATGTTTATGAGTTTGTGTTAAAGGTGATATTTGAATTTTCTCAGACTTTTTATTTATGGCAAAAAAAATCAATAAAGAATGCTAATGAGCACAACCCGTTAAAACCAAACTGAAAACCAGTACAAACGATCCACCCGAGAACCGACCAAACCTTATATGCAAGTTGTCGGAAATGGACTTTCATATAACACCTACAGTTTGAGCCGGATTGGAAATTTGGGCTCGAATCCGACCGCTCCGAAAGGTATATGCGCCTGGGTTGGGTCAATTGTCTAAATTACATTAAGTTTTGGGCTGGACTGACTTTAAAGAGCACAAAATATGACAGCCCAACAAAAAAATACCCGGTGTAATAAGTGCACAAATATAGTTTTTTAATTTTTGACAAGAACAAATATCTTCTCGTTTTGCCAATCCATTGTTCAATTAATTAATTAATCATCAAACTCGCTGGGGCAGAAGCAGAAGCAGAAGCAGAAGGAATAATGCAAGGTGTATCATCTTTATCATGTTCATTAACAACATGTTCAGTTAAAGCTTCATGGGACACACAACAGAGACTCTCTTACAATCGCAACGCTCCTCGAAAGCTCAACAACACTCAGTCTCCGCCTCTCACTTCATCACCCGCACCACCGTCTACTCGCAAGGAACACTACATTTCTGATCTTCTCAAACGCTCTACTCCTCTTCCCAATCCCACCATAGGTATTATATTATTATTATTATTATTATTATTATTAGCTTCAATTTCTTATTTGTTGTAATGCATTGTTTTGTTTGCAGTGAACATAAACGAAGAAAAAGATGAAACCTATTTAGGTTATGAGAAATGGCTTCCAACTCCACCCAAAGTCGTCAAGCCTCGTTCCGTCTTTAATGCTGCTACCTTAGCATATATTGGTGATTGCATTTATGAGGTATCTCCCTCCTTTCTATTAAATTATTATTCGAGTATTTTTAATTAGATATCTTATTCTATTCTTCTGTGAAACGTGCAGCTATATGCTCGCAGACACTTTTTATTTCCTCCTCTTAGTATTGAGGAATACAATCACCGTGTGACTGCAGTTGTCCGCTGTGAGGCTCAAGTATGATTATTTCCTTCAAACTTCGTATTAAATTAAATTTATGTACTAGTATGAATGTATTTGTTTGTATATCGTTTATGCTATGAAATTAGATAAGGATCCTCTCAAGTGGAAAAAATCACCTCATTGTATATCGTTTATTCATTGATGTTTTTACATTTTTCTCCCCATTTCAACTCTGGTACTATTCAATTCATCAGTTCTCCATCCCAAATCTACTTTGTATGGCTACGTAATATGCACCAGATTTGTTTGACAGAATCATTTTATTATTATGATTGGTTGCAAATCTTCTTATCACCAGAAGTAAATTATGGATTATGGTAATTAGTTATGCTTTAAATAGCGGAAAAAGACATCATTCAAGGTGGGAACAAGATAAATTCACTAAGCATATTTCATATTGAATTTTCATAGTAAAGTCATATAGTTCACTTTTCCCTCTATCTCTCTCTTGTTTGTAAACTTCAGGAGTTTTCCTAAACTTAAATTTACTGAAATCTTTTCACTGTCTGAATGACATACTCTTGCTTTTCACTGTGAGTGTTTTTCTGTCCTAGTCACTGTTTTGTGTTCCTAAACTGAAATTTTGGTCAAGGAAGCAAAATAATGTGAGTTTGGCTTCAGCCGGCCGGTGATGTCCTTTTGGATTTTTTTTATTTTTACTAATTAACAAAAAAAAAACACGTTTCTATTCAAATTACAATGTGTATCATCCTCTTTTTTTTTTTTGGTTTGCCCTTGCAGGATGCATTGCTTCAGAAACTTTTAAACAGTAACTTCTTATCGGATCAAGAGAGGTTAGAATATGTTATCTGTAGGGTCTCATCATTCCCATTCCCCAAAACACACCTATTTTTCATTTTTATTATAATATTTTATGAACTTTCATCTGATGAAGATTCTGAAACAAACAATCCTGTTATCTATTTATGATATGTTCTTTAACTGAGATTTATATATTAAATGTGTCCTTGTCTCCAATTATAAATTCGGTGCATGGAATTTTGACAAACAAGTGAACTTGAACTTGAATATCATATGAAGATTTGTCCTCGTTGCAGGAAAAAAAAAAAAAGGAATGTTGTGCCCCCTATTTTGATGTTCTATGCTTAAGAAACATCTGCCACTGCCCACTTTGCATCTTAATTCTTGCTGTATGCTTGTATATCCTGTCTGATTTATAAATTATAGTTTGATTTTGAACAATGTGTAATTAAGTCATAGAAGTTGAATATTTCACAGCCAGCTGGTTGGGTTGCTTCCTTTGAAAACATGGTAGGTTTTTCTCTAGAAGATAGGTCAGTGAGAACTTGAGTGGGTTAGAACTAAGATGTCATTAAGTAGGGATAATTATCTACAATGATGCAAGCTGAACTGTTAGTGTAGCATAAATCACCTTATAGTGCTTGATAAGAGGCATTATCTCAATAAAAATCCCTAGTACATGATTAAATGCTATGACAATTCATTTCTATACTAACATAAGTCTTTGAACTTCAGGAAATATTATTCTGTAAAGTAAGAACGAAATCTATTTAATTTGTGAAACTACATCCAAATATAGTTGGGATAACTAACTAAGAAATCAATCTGATTATTTGCTAGTTGGAATAACTAACTAAGAAATCAATCGTGAGTCTATCTCATGATCCTGAAACCTGGTTGGTCTGAGTTTGGAAATCTGTGTTGGGGTTTTGTTAAATGAACAAAACAATGATCTCAGCTTGCAAGATGAATTTTTTGTAGAAATGTGTGGAACCGGTAGTTTAGACCCATTCGGGCTTTAGAGTTGAAGCTATATTAGAATTGGCATTTTCACCTGTCTCATGGTTGGTACATGATAATGATTAGATGAAGCCAGTAAACAGTAAACTTTTCAAAAAAGCAAACATACTTTGGGTATGCCGAATTATGCCACAATTCTGCTATTCTAGTGCTAGTTCAATAGTGGATTAGACACTCCCAGCATGATAAGAGTTGGTAGATCATGGGAGAATCTGTTAATTGATATTATGGGTTATAGCTTTTAATGAACTTTTTTGCAGGGATGTTCTTCGATGGGGAAAGAACATCGGTTCAAGCAAAACTAAGACAAAAAGGCGTGCTGGAGCAGCTGTATATAACAGAGCGTCTTCACTAGAAACATTAGTAAGTGCCTTCAAACCTTGGTTTCTCTTCCGGTGATATAAATCTGCTATAAAATAGTCATCTAATTCTTGAGAGTTTTCTTTCTATATTTCTTTAGTTATAAAATGGCGATGACAACTGCAACACACTAATTTGATTAAAGATAACTGTTAAAATATAACTAATATAGTGCATGATGTGTGTGTATTCTATACACTTATTACAATGATTTTTTTATTTGTATAATTATATGTTGCACAATTAGCTATTAACGGCTGGCTGCCACACCATTGTTTTGCAAGTTCAGCTCACTTGTGTGTTGCTAGACAGATATCCATCTAATATACTTCCCTTTTGTGATTGAAAATCAGAGTGATAGGAATAATCTGAAACAAAGTATTTCCTTTATAGTCTGAGAATTGTTTTCCGCCTCTTCTCTAACACAGATGTCTGTCTATTGAACTAGGTTGGCTATCTCTATTTGACAAATGTGAATCGCTTGGAAAAGCTAATGTTAGAATTGGGATTCTCAGTGGACTCTTCAATGCCTTTGAATTTGGAGGAAGTAATAGTAAGTTTTATATTATGCAGCCCAGCACTAGATGGGCTGAGAGGAATTAAGTAGCAATTGTTGTATAATCTCTATATAACAAAACTGCTCTAGATGGGGTGTGAATTACAACTGCTAATTGATGTTTCCCTAGCTTAACTGTCCTTTCTTTCCACTCCTAGACAGGTGAGCTGAACAGCAGATAAGGTCGATCTTTGTGTATTCTTCCACTGGAGTCGGCAAAACAACTAATTGAAAGATTTTGTTTGATCCATTGTATTCTTCCGTAAAGCCTGTCCTAGTAAATTGGCTTCTCTTCTTTTACTTGCTGGTGAAGATGATGTGCCAATGCCAAATTCAAATGGCATATTTTACCATGCTAGAGAGAGGATCAGAAGCTTTTGAGATCTTTTGCAGCAATGTATATGGCGTGTACATAGTTTATGGTACCGTCGTTTGTTAGTAATGATCTACTTTACAGGAGTACAGTGAAAAGAAAACAGTGCAGTGAAGTTTTGGTTATTTGATAGATTTCTGTCAGGGTTTGCAACTCTGGTTGAATTTGATCCAGCATTATATTTTGTTGAACATTAAGGAACATAGGGACCAAGATTTGTAATAGTATTACTTTGGAATTTATTATTTAGTTTAGAATTTCAATTCAATTTTGTCTCGTTATCAATCACACAGGTTACAAGAATAAGAAAGTCGCCAATGACTGTTTCACATATCGTATACGCTTCTAATTCCAATGTGCTTTTTCTTTTGAAATACAATTCCAACGTGCTTGATGTTGAAGATGAGAACATGTCATGGGTTAAACATATGGAAAACACTTTTGAAACATTTTGTCAGATGGAAAATACTTGGAAAAATTACATTTCCTAGTAAAATTATCAATTTCATTTATCAAAAAATAAATTCTCTATTCCAAACATACTCTTAAAGAATAGATTAGACATGTATTTCTTTTGGTGGAAATGGTTAGACATATATTGGGCTTAACATCTTTAAGTATAACTTTTATAGATTTAATACATACCAATTCATGCGATCTGATAGAAACTAATTGGTTCGATTACTAACTCACTTATCTAGTATCCCAACCGACTAGTACAAGTTTTAAAAGAATTTTATCGTAACCATTCATTTAGTTTATGAATACAATTAAACAAGTTAATTATTGAATTGAGTTTCAACCTAAACCCGAGTTACTTTGATTTATTGTCAACCCTAATCAAACAAACATTCTTAAAAATATCTTTCTTTAAATAAAACATATTTAACCAAAATTCAAATTAAAATAAAGAAAATGTCATTAACTAAAATCTAAAGCCAAATTCAATTGATAGTTTAATTGGTATGCATTTGTAGTGTAGAATTTTTTTACATATACATTCAATTTCATCTCACCAAGTCAATAACTTGGAGATAAATCTTTTCAATACAACAAAAATTATATTAAGAGATACATACACCCCCATACAAGGACACGTTGTTAATATGTTTTAAAAATTAATATAGCAGTGTACAATTTTGCAACAAGCCGTGAGACATGGTTAATAGTTCATCCAATCCATCGAGCTCTTAAAGAAATGTGGCAAATTGAATAGGAAAAATGAGTTATGGCCTTGAACACAAACATAAAAAATGTAATAATTATAACAAATGTACTCTTATTTAAATACTTACATCACTAAATATTGATTCTAATTTGAAAACACATAAATATTTAAGTCATCAATGCAATGCAGTCAACAGTCAGCCAACTCCTCTATCTTGCTTTTGGTCTCCATGAAGCAAAAAGCACAGCCATGACCAAAGCAAGAGAACACAACATAAAACCAATGACGCTGAGAGACACAAACAAGATGCCACTCATTCTAAATGAGTGATAGATGACAATGAACCTTAATGCTTTAATCACCCACATGGATAAACCATGTAGATGAATAAGGCATAGAACTAAGATAATGGACTTCCAACATAAACTATCGGTAAGAGCCCAAGTTTAGGACAATAATGTCTTCACTATAGTCATGGTCCATAACAACTTTCATCACTACTTGGATTATAAATAAACATGTTGTCACTGAGACTGACACATTGTATGTCACGTGATCATCCATGTGACCGAGTTAATATAGTTAATATTCAACTTAACGTCAGAGACTAAACTGATAAATATTTGGACGAGTCATATATTAATTTGGGTTTTTGGTTGAATCAGGAATAAAAGTGACATCACTTTACACATACATGGATCAAAATGGTCGTTTAATTACCCAATTTTTGTGGAATACATTATCTCTCCTCAATTACTATTTCATTCTAATATTAATAAATTAAATAAAAAGTGAGTGTTAAAATGTAATAATTCAAAATTATTAGTGTAACTGTTCACATATACGGGAACAAAAAATACAAATATCTAAAACACTAGAAGTTCTCAAGAAACTTCCTAACGTGTTCACTAGAAGAAATACATTGTTTATGAATGTAGAAGAAAAATCACTTGGCGTAGCTGTCCCTTCCTCTTTTATAGGCACATGTATCTCGGGAATTGAGCCTCAAAGATGGAGGCCCATTGGATCTAGCCTCTATGTTTAGTTGGAGTGTTATCTTTATTAGGGTTGACAGAGAGTAGACACGTCACTATGTTTGTCTATATTGAGCTGAGCTGATAGAACTGAAATGAACTTTCAAAATTGAGTTGGAGGTTGTCACGTTAGTCTTTAGAATGAGTTGCATCTAAGTATAAGTCACTTGGTTCAATCCATCGATCATTATTTTGGGGTCATTAAATGAGTGAATTGAAATGTAATGATATTAAATTATTTATGTAACTCATTAAATAAATTTTTTTAGATGATGAGTTTGAATGATTGAATGCTTATTAAATAATAACATTTAAAAATTATAAAATGTGTAATATGTATATGTATAAACTGATTAAGTACATAAATGGGGAAATTCAATTGGAAATACTTTTAACTAAATAAACCAATTTCATCTTCAAAATTGCAATCATCATTTTTATCTATGAAATTTAGGAAATAATAAATTATCTTTTAAATTAAAACACATCCATCAAAAAAATTTCTTTACAAAGTTCACATTAACTGCAACACCTTGACAAACAAAAAATAAAAAGCTACAATGTGTCAATTTTATGTTGACGAGATACTGTGGCACCACACAATATCACCATTTTACCACATAAACCCAATTCTTCACATTAAGTGACAAAAAATTTGAAGTTGGATTTAATTGAGTCAATAACTATATTTACAAAAATAATAGATTCTTCTATTTTATATTTGCTTTTATTTTTATATATCATTTTTTATCATACCATCAATATATTACATTATTATGTTTATCTTTTTATTTCTCAAGACAAAAGAACTAAGATAGATACTTAATAAATCTTTTAAATCATATATGCCCGTCTAGCTCAGTTGGTAGAGCGCAAGGCTCTTAACCTTGTGGTCGTGGGTTCGAGCCCCACGGTGGGCGAATTATTTTTTTTCTCTTTTTCTTCTCGCCTTCATTTCGAGTCTCACCATCGAACAAGACCCTACGCTCTACCGATACACCCCTTACGCCCGCCAACTGTTTGAAAAAATCTCTGAATCAGACATCGTCTCAAAAAACCCAATCATTGATGGCGTTTCGGTGTTTATGTTTGCAATTTGTGCTGCAACTGTCAAAACCCAACCACACTTTTCCCTCTATATCATCATCACGCATACCATTACTGCATATCTCATTGCTCCACAGTCCCCCAAATTCATCAAACCTTGACGAACGCCTCGTTCTCCATCAAATCTCTCAAATCTTACCAATATCCACTTCCAAAAACCGAGAATCATCGGCATCAGAATCGAAATCTGTTGATGGGTTCTTGTCCCCCGAAGATAAACTGCGAGGTATTTTTCTTCAAAAGCTAAAGGGTAAGACTACAATTGAACAAGCTTTATCCAGTGTGTGTGTTGATGTGAATGCTGATATTATTGGTAGGGTATTGAACTATGGGAATTTAGGTGGTGAAGCTATGGTGACATTTTTTAATTGGGCACTCAAACAACCATTGGTGCCTAAGGATGTTGGTACCTACCATGTCATTGTTAAGGCACTAGGAAGAAGGAAATTTTTCGTTTTTATGATGCAAGTTTTAAATGACATGAGGTTGAATGGTATAAAAGCTGATTTGTTCATGTTATCTATTGTTATTGATGGTTTTGTAAATGCTGGTCATGTGTCTAAAGCATTTCAGGTGTTTGGGAACTTGGATGATCTCGGCCTCGATCGCGATACTGAGGCTTTGAATGTGCTTTTGTCTTGCCTCTGTCGACGCTGTCACGTGGGTGCCGCAGCTTCTGTTTTTAATTCAATGAAAGGAAAGGTGACTTTTAATGTTGCCACATATAATGTCGTTGCTGGTGGTTGGTCTAAGTTAGGTAGGGTGAATGAGATTGAGAGAGTTATGAAGGAAATGGAAGTTGAGGGGTTTTCTCCTGATTTCACGACATATGCTTTCTTTCTTGAGGGTTTGGGTAGAGCAGGTAGAATGGATGAGGCTGTTCAGGTTTTCTGTAATATGAAGGAGAAAGATACCACTACCTATAATGCAATGATTTTCAATTTCATTTCGATTGGTAATTTTGATGAATGTATAAAGTATTATAATGAGATGTTGACTGATAATTGTGAACCTAACATCGATACATATACTAGAATGATTACTGCTTTTCTCAGAACAAGGAAAGTGGCGGATGCACTTTTGATGTTTGATGAGATGTTAAGGCAAGGAGTTGTGCCTCCTACTGGGACTATAAGCTCCTTCATCAAACGTTTATGCAGCTATGGTCCACCATATGCTGCTATGATGATCTACAAGAAAGCAAGAAAATTAGAGTGTAAGATATCAATGGAAGCTTATAAGATATTGCTCATGCGTCTTTCTAAGTTTGGAAAATGTGGAACATTGTTAAGTGTCTGGCAGGAGATGCAAGAGTGTGGGTATAGTTCAGACATTGAAGTTTATGAGTACATAATCAGTGGCCTTTACAACATAGGACAACTGGAAAATGCTGTTCTTGTTATGGAGGAGGCTTTGCGCAAAGGGTTCTGCCCAAGCAGGCTTGTTTATAGTAAACTAAGTAACAAGCTGCTTGCTTCAGACAAAACAGAGAGGGCTTACCAGCTGTTTTTGAAGATTAAACATGCCCGTGCACTTAAAAATGCGAGAAGTTATTGGCGCTCTAATGGTTGGCACTTTTGAGGCTCTTGAAATGGATCCTCTTGTTTGCTTTTCACATATCTGGTCTTCGGCTACTTCCTCGGAGTCAAGAATTGGTGACATTTTAATTTGGTTTTGCTGAGCAAATGGAAGTAATGTTGTCTCAACAATCCCGAGCCAATTTGGTACGAGCTGCTTTCCTTCAGGTATGCCCCTTTAACCCCCAAAATTACAAATACAAGGTCTGTTAGTCATGGTCATAGAGAATCTTTATGGTGGTGAGATGTGATGACTACTGGTTGTAAGGTAGATGATAATTCTTGTTGGTTTCCTACAAATCTGTGTTGTGTATTGGGTAACGAGGAGCTAATTAAATTTCTGGATGATCAATGGTTAGGTAATAAGCCATTGAGGGAGTTTCCAGTTTTGCATAATGCTTCAACTTTGAAGGATGGTTGTGTAGCCGAGTTGGGGGACTGGTATGGTTCTGATTTGGATTGGAATGTGAATTGGGGTAGTAATCTTGTTGCTGAGGCTTTACAACAAGCTAGCACTCTGCAAGATTTCCTCTCAGGGGTGAGCCCGCAGCCTCAGCATGTCGATAAGTGGTATTGGCTGCACAATAAAGTGGTGGGATTTACTGTCAAGTCGACAAGTCGTGCTATGCAGTGTTAAACTCAACTTTAGGTATACATATTTAGTTCTTGATGACAGGAGAAGTAAGGCACTGCAGTGCATTTGGAAAATTGCAGTGCCATAGAAGGTTCAAGTATTTGGGTGGAAACTAATTTTGTCCAGGTTTTCCACTAGAGATGAATTGATCAAAGGGGGTGTTTTGATGCAGCAATTCAGCGCTGCCTGTGTACTTTGTTTCAGTGAAAATGAATCTTGCAGCCACCTTTTTGTCAATTGCAGGTTTACATTTAGAACATATATAAATTAAATCTTAAAAGAAAACTTAGTGACTGCCTCGGCTTAAATAATCTTGTTGTTTAATTACTTTATTTGAATTTTGAGCAGCTATTGTGACACACTACGAGTCTTCGATGATTTTACAAAATAGAGTGGCAAACTCCATCATGTTAACGGGTAAGACCATCTCATTGTCGTGTTCAACTCAATCTAACTTTCATTCTTTGACGATTACTATATTTTAGATTAACCCACATTGTTTTAGTTGTTTTCATTAATTAGGCTCTGGAAAGGCAATCAATATTAAAGAAATTGTGGATTGAGAATTTGATATTGTTAGTGATCGCTCTTCGATTTTTGTATCACTTTAGCTCTTGTAGACCCACACATTCAAGTGGTCACTATTGTAGAGGATTAAATTAAATATTAGGCCACAACAAATACAAATAACCATGGATGGTGACTAGGGAGAGCTAAAAAGTGCATGACTATGTGGCATACTCATCCTCTCTGTGAGATAATTTCCAGTGATAATCGTTAGATGCTCATGTCTCTTCTATCTCAAACAATTTGTTTGCAACACTATTACAATGGATAATGTATTAACGTATATGTTATGCACGTGTCAATCTCATTCCAAGTGCTTTCAATGCATACAATTCTTAAAATGAACACTTTCAAAGCATAACAACATAAAAACCATAAGTTTTTGCAACTTTTAAAAATTATTTTTGCCCCAATTCTCATTTTCCAATCATGTTACATTTATTGCTGGATCCTTGTTTTGTTTGCACAAAATATTTTTATTGGTTATATGTTGTGGCCTTGTCCCTTATTATTAAGCTCTAAAAAAACAAATTCACAACGATACATATTTGTGAGTGTATCACTCAATAATTTTAAATTATAAGCAGCCCATGTACCCTAATTCCTCTTTGTTAGGCTTCTTTTCAACAAGAATAATTTGTAGGCCACGTGCACATCACGTGATATTCAATTATCGGGGCACCGGCTATGGACATTGTACATAAATGTATATAACTATCTATTATTCCTACAAATGGAGTTTCTTTGATGAACCGATTATATTCATCATTGGTTATAATGAATGTCGTGAGTTGTCTTTGTAATATAGTCAACAAAATGGGATTGTTGGTCATAAAAAGTAGAGGACCAAATGCCCCAAGTTAGGGTCCACCTTTTTCATAAGCTAAGTAGATCACAGCTAATCACCAACCATACATATAAGTGACTGGGTTAACTTTATTCTTAAAGCCTTCAGTGATATAAACATTACTAATCGTAGGACAACATTTTAATACTTGTAAACACTTCCCACACTTGTTCAATTCCTTTTTATAAAAATCACTATTGCTAAATTCACCATATTGCGTGGCCTACAAGAGGTTGTCATGCGTTCCATTTTTTCTAGAAAATAAGTCTCATTTTTCAATTGAATGGATTGAATACAATTTTGAAAATCACAAGAGTTACCTTTCTCTTTTCTCTTCTAGACAACATTGTCTCTGTTATAAAAAAAAATAATACACTATCCAAAATAGAACCACTAAAAAACTTCAACATTATATCTTGTACAATGTCAACTTCGTCGCAACTAAGTGAATATATCAAGTGTTAAAGAAATAAACTCCTTGTGTTACTAATTATTACACATTATTTTTTATTTTTATCATTTTAAATAGATATGTCATGTATTTAACGTTTATTTTCAATTATTGTTATACAAATTTAAGTTTATTTCTTTCATATTAATATTAATAAAAAACACTTGAATGAATTTAAAATCTAACTCAAATCATAATAGTTATCCCAGTAAAAAAATGTATTTATCAATATCAATATTATATTTAAAGGAAAGCAAATGCAAATAAATAAAAATGCAAAAATCTATCATAAAAGTAGAAGTGCAAAAGTCCTTCTATAAAAAAGCTCGAGATTTAATTGTTGTGTTCAGTCTCAAAGGCTGTAACAAGTAGGGATGGACAAGATAATCCGCCCCGACATAACCCACCCGACCTATGTTGAATTTGGGTGACGCGGTCGGGTTGAGGCGGGTAGTCAGATTTGCGCGGAGAAAAAAAATGAGTTTATAAGGGTTAAGTCGGTCGGATTAGGGTGGGTGATTCGGACTCATCGGTGACCGAACTCAACCGTCCGTATTATTATTATTACATTTAATACTTATTATCTAGAAAGAAAAAAAAAAAAAGAGGTTTAGGTTGATGTTTATTGACTCAGCCACCGCAAGTCCAAACATCAAACCCAATTATCAAAAATATGAATGAAAAATTGAATATATAAGATCAGAAGTTCTGCTAGGTTGCTCATCTTCTCCCTCACACACTATCGCCGCCTCACACTCACTCTTGTCTCTCATCCTCACTCTCACTCTCGTCATTTTCAAGGCTCATCTCTCAGCATCACTCTTGTCGTCTCACTCTCGTCTCTCAGAATCACTTTCACTCTCACTTTCGTCTCTGGGACTCACTCTCACTTTCGTCTCTGGGACTCACTCTCACTCTCGTCTATTCTCAAAGTAACTATAACCCATTTTTACCCACCCACAAAAAACCGTCCCCCAATGATCCAAATCCGATCGACCTGAAATAAAAAACGGACGAGATTGTCTTTATAGTTACCTCCATGAATTAAATAGGTTTTGGTTTTTTAGCTCAAATCCGACCCGATGTCCACCCCTAGTAACAAGGACATGGTGGGTCCCACCCACTCCCTTAATTAAAGGCTACAAAGTTCACTGCTCACTCCTCACTTCTTTTTCTTTCATTCATGAGTCTATAAAACCAGCTACAAAGCACTTCCATTTTCCTACTAAACAATAATAACATTATTCAAATCAATTAAAGTCATTTTAATAATTTTAATTTAATCTTTTCTCTCTCTCTCTCCCAACAAACACAACAAAAAGCGGAAAGTAGAAACAAAACATTACCTCTCTGCAACTCCCACTTGTTTTTTATATATTTTTTTATCTTTCTATCTCTTCAATGATAATCATTCTGTAAAAAGAAAAAGAGAACTCAGAAACTAAACCATAGTGAGAAGGAAAAGTAGAATCAAAGCTATTTCCTTCCTCTTCAGGTCACTCACTACTTCTTTTGCTTTACAAAGTTGAGAGATAAATAAGCTTTTATTATTTTTATTCAATATTCAATAATGGTGGTGGGCTTCAACTTCAAGTTCATAATGTGGAAGGTGCCACCACTGTTAGTTCTGCTTCTGGCTTGTTCGCTTATTCATTCTGCTGCAGCATCTGTTTCCTATGACTCTAAAGCTATTACCATTAATGGCCAAAGAAGAATCCTCATTTCTGGATCCATTCACTATCCAAGAAGCACCCCTGAGGTTTTTTTTTTAATTATTGTTTATTTATTACTCTAAAATAAGCTTAAGGGTCCTTTTATTTTATTGTTTTTATCAAATGAGTACCTTAAAGTTTCTTCCTTTATTACTTCTTTTTCTGTATTTTATGTTATTTGTATACTAACTAAGTTGGTTGTTTTTTTTGTTTTTTTAATTTTTATTTTTTTTTTATTTCAGATGTGGCCAGATCTTATTCAGAAGGCTAAGGAAGGAGGTTTGGATGTGATTCAGACTTATGTTTTCTGGAATGGACATGAACCTTCACCTGACAAAGTAATAACTAATGATAAAATAAAACAGTGCCTTTTAGTATTTTTGCTTAAATAATGTGGTTATGAGTGATTAATGAGAAATAATTAATGTTGTTATTATTTTTGATTGGTGTAGTATTATTTTGAGGGGAACTATGATCTGGTGAAGTTCATAAAGTTAGTGCAGCAAGCTGGCCTTTATGTTCATCTAAGGATTGGTCCTTATGTTTGTGCTGAGTGGAACTTTGGGTAGGGAAATTGTTCCTTTCTTTCCTCTTAAGGAAAATATCTTCGGTATATGTCAAACTAGAAATCTTAACATATTTTCTTGATTGATTTTCAGGGGTTTTCCTGTTTGGCTTAAGTACATTTCTGGTATCAGTTTTAGAACAGACAATGAGCCATTTAAGGTAATATTTCAGTCATTCTTATACCTTAAGAATTGTTAAAGATACTCATTCTTTTTCTTCTTCATTGATCAGAATTTATAACCTTCTAATTACTTTTTTTTTTACATTGCCATAATGAAGTTTCAAATGCAAAAATTTACTGAGAAGATTGTTGGCATGATGAAAGAAGAAAGGTTATATGAGTCTCAGGGAGGTCCAATAATTCTATCTCAGGTAGACTATGCATGCTGCTTTATATCATATTGTAGGTTTTATTTATTAGAGTGAATATGTAATTAAATATTGAACTATTTCCCTTTATGCTTGTCATTTTATACAGATTGAAAATGAATATGGACCTGTGGAGTACGAAATTGGTGCTCCTGGTAAATCCTACACAAAGTGGGCAGCTGATATGGCTATAGGACTTGGTACCGGAGTTCCATGGATCATGTGCAAGCAAGATGATGCTCCTGATCCTGTTGTAAGTTCAGTTGAATAGTATCATTTTAAGAAAACATTTTTTACCATTGTCTATACTCCCAGTTTTCTATGCGAGGGTACTACTAGATAGGGTCATTTTTGAAACCTTAATTATTTTTTTCTTGATACATTCTTTTATTCCTCCAAGAATTTCAGCTTCTAATTTGGACGCAAAACATTGTGTAGATTAACACCTGCAACGGCTTCTATTGTGATTATTTCTCTCCAAATAAGGCTTACAAACCAAAGATGTGGACAGAAGCTTGGACTGGCTGGTGTTGATATCTTGTTTCTTATTTCTTAGGTTTCCATAAGAATAAGATACATGAAAGCTAGATATATAAGCTTGACTATACATTGCCTCCATTCCTCTTTTACGCTTGCAGGTTTACCGAGTTTGGAGGTCCGGTTCCTCACCGACCTGCCGAAGACTTGGCATTTTCAGTTGCAAGATTTATACAAAAAGGAGGATCATTTGTCAATTATTACATGGTAATTTATTAATTTAATGTGTAATTGTTTAGGTTCACCGTTTTTAAATATTGAACTTTGCCCTTTATTTTGTTCATTTCAGTATCACGGAGGAACAAATTTTGGGAGAACTGCTGGTGGTCCTTTCATTGCTACAAGCTATGACTATGATGCACCTCTTGATGAATATGGTAAACACAATGGATTTAAATTCTTGTTATGACCAACAAGTACTGATATTGTGCTTCACATATTTTATATAACTTTATATTAAGGTTCTTATTTTTGTTTCTTATCTGTGCAGGATTGCTCAGGCAACCAAAATGGGGTCATCTGAAGGATTTACACAGAGCAATAAAACTCTCTGAACCTGCTTTAGTTTCCGGAGATCCTATTGTTACACGGATTGGAAACTATCAAGAGGTATGACTCGTTTCTGTTATGTGAAAATTATCAAACCTATCTAAAAGTGCTTTATAACCTGACTGAATTGCTATCTTTCATCGTTAATGTGCAGGCTCATGTGTTTAAATCGAAGTCGGGAGCTTGTGCTGCATTCCTTGCAAACTATAATCCAAAATCTTATGCAACAGTGGCATTTGGAAATATGCATTACAACTTGCCTCCTTGGTCTATAAGCATTCTTCCTGATTGCAAGAACACCGTTTACAACACTGCAAGGGTGAGAAAAATAACTAAAACAGTTTAGTTATACTTTGTAATTGTGATTATTTGCAGAAGAGTTTGGCCAAATATATGTGATTGAGTGGATGCAGTTATAATTTTATTTGACAAAGCACAAAAGAAAAAGAACGAAATTTCTCTAGTGTCTTATTTTTGTTTACTTGATCTTGTTGGACTAAATTTTCATATTCAATGAACAGAAAGAAATTCCTCAAGGATTTTCTTGTAGCAGATTTTGTCCAAAATTGAAATTCCATTTTTTTTGTACAGGTTGGTTCCCAGAGTGCTCAAATGAAGATGACTCGCGTTCCTATTCATGGTGGACTCTCTTGGCAAGTGTTCGCCGAACAAACAGCCTCTACTGATGATAGTTCTTTCACCATGACTGGCCTATTGGAACAGTTAAATACAACAAGAGATTTAACCGATTACTTGTGGTACTCCACAGAGTGAGCAATAAACAACTCTTAGTTAGAGTTTTTAATTGATAACTCTCATCATTCATTTGGTTTTTCCATGTCTTATAGTTTTGTTGGTTTCTTTTTTCTTAGTGTTGTGATCGATACCGACGAAGGATTCTTGAGTAATGGAAAGGATCCTGTTCTTACAGTGTTATCTGCTGGGCATGCTTTGCATGTTTTCGTCAATGGTCAGCTTTCAGGTGAGGAGCATAATGCTGGTTTACAAAATTTCAGTTACACTAAATTCAACTACCAGGAACAAATTCCAAATCTTCGACTTGTATAATTGTACTTTTTCATGGTTGATCTTAGAGGAAGAAAAATCATCCTTAAATTTAGTTGATGAATGCTTTTGAGAATTTGATACATAATATATGCTTTGTTACTCATATATTGAGCCTATTATTTTCCTTTTGATCAGGAACTATATATGGAAGCTTAGAATTCCCCAAGCTAACATTTAGCCAGAATGTGATGCTCAGACCTGGTGTCAACAAAATCTCTCTTCTGAGTGTTGCAGTTGGACTCCCGGTTTGTTCTCTCTCTCTCTCTCTCTGTCTATCTGTCTTACACACACGTGCGCGCACACATACACATACACACAGGCATCGAAAATATATTATCAGAAGCACCATGCATTACAATACTTAGCCGATTTGTCGTAATCATGAATTGAAATTGCAGTATGATCTTGACTATTCTATATAACTTACTTGATACCTGTTACTGATACACAGAATGTTGGCCCTCATTTTGAAACATGGAATGCCGGTGTTCTCGGCCCGATTACATTAAATGGTCTCAATGAGGGGAGACGGGATTTGACATGGCAGAAATGGTCTTACAAGGTTCTACCTCAGAACATTCACCGTGCCTTCTCTCTCGCTCTATTGCTTGATTTTGCTCTAAATTTATTCAAATGTTCATTTTATATAGGTTGGTCTCAATGGCGAATCCTTGAGTCTTCATTCTCTCAGTGGAAGTTCCTCAGTGGATTGGATTCAGGGGAGTTTAGTTTCTCAAAGGCAGCCATTGACTTGGTACAAAGTGAGTATGTCATCTTATATCAAAATCAGTGTCAGATGGTTTGGTCTCTATTTTCTCTTCTTTTCTATCTAAATCCTACAATTTCAACATCCATTTTTACGTTATTTCTGTGAATCAAGAAATAATATCAATTTGTAATTATATTTATTAGCTTTCCTAGAATAGGTTAGACAAATCAGGATTTGATTTGTTTCCCTTAATTACTTACAATTTCAGACTACTTTTGATGCCCCGGATGGAATTGCACCATTTGCTTTAGACATGGGAAGTATGGGCAAAGGACAAGTGTGGTTAAACGGACAGAATATCGGCCGTTACTGGCCTGCCTATAAAGCATCCGGTACTTGTGATGACTGTGATTACTCAGGAACTTATAACGAAAATAAATGTAGAAGTAACTGCGGCGAGGCTTCTCAAACATGGTGAGGGAGAAACATAAATCTTGCTTTTTAGTTTTGTTTAACACAGATGAGAAACTATCGACAAACTAATCAATGGATGGTAATCTCATTCAGGTACCATGTTCCTCATTCATGGCTGATACCAACTGGAAATTTATTGGTTGTGTTTGAAGAATTGGGTGGAGACCCTAATGGGATCTCTTTGGTCAGAAGGGATATAGATAGTGTATGTGCTGATATTTATGAGTGGCAGCCAAATCTTATAAGTTATCAGATGCAAACTTCTGGCAAAGTTAGCAAACCTGTGAGACCAAAAGCACATTTATCATGCGGCCCTGGACAGAAAATCTCATCAATCAAATTTGCTAGCTTTGGTACTCCAGTAGGGTCTTGTGGAAATTTCCATGAAGGAAGCTGTCATGCTCACAAGTCTTATAATGCCTTTGAAAGGGTACTGCTATGGCTAAACATATATTTTTGATTGAACATTATATCTTTGACTTTAGAAGTTATGATTAATGTCAAACATTTTCAATAATTTGACAGATAATGATAATTGATTGACAATGAATTTTTTTCAAAATGACGGTATATATGAATTAAATCCTTTGAAGTTTTAAAGGCTGTATAATTGAAATCTTTTAGGTTCAAGTCAATTTTACATCCATATATATTTGATTATCACTTTTACTTTTTTCATTATTCAAAGTGACTTTTGTTGTTGCAGAATTGTATCGGAGAGAACTGGTGCACGGTAACTGTATCACCCGAAAATTTTGGAGGAGATCCATGTCCAAATGTCATGAAGAAACTCTCAGTGGAGGCCATTTGTACCTGATCATTTTAACCTCATAAAATAAATGGAAATAACTTTCCATATGGATATTTTTTCTGCAATTGAACTCAAGAATTTTGGGATACTTGTAGATCACCACAAGCATTAATTTGGCTTTTTTCCAAGGTGAAGTTGCAGAAAACACAACACACCATCTGGTTGAAAGCATATACAGATTGCTGATATGATTTTGTGGATGTGTGTACATATTTGTGTTCTGTTCTGCTTATTATACAGAGGTGAAAGGTGATGAAGATTTTCTTAGATGCACAATGAGATGATACTACTAATTGAGTCCATGTGCAAATGATTTTATTTTACTTTTTTTAATGTGGAAGCCTCTTGCTTCTTGTAATATTATTTTTCCATTGTAAGCTTGCATTATTGATAGCAACTTAATTGCTTTCTTTTTGTAAGAAACTTTACAAGATAATAGGATCAGTCATATTAAATTGTTGTTGTTGTTTCTTTTAAATCAAGGTGTTATGGTTTTTAGTTTCTACATAGAATTACAAAATCATGTTAATATCTAATAATAATATTCATTAAGGTAAAGCAAATGCTAATATTCTACAGCAAACAACATACCATTATGAAGAGAAATAATAAAAAGACTATTGTTTGCTATAAAAACTCAGCACCAATTTCCCTCTAGTCTACTACTATTATTTTTTAACAAGGAAAAAATAACTAAATACAAGACCCTCAACCATATCAAATTGAGATGCTATTAGGAATTCCCTTGCCAATTAGTCCACTTCCACTAGAACGATAAAGCAAAGTGTATGGCATCTTGAACAATCCATTGATAGTGCAAGTTTCAATTAACTCTTCAAGTGTCTGCATTTTTTGCCACCAAAGCTGCAAGTCCATTTATATTCATGGTGTAACGAAAGTGAGGATGCAACAACTTATAAATGGCTCAACACGGCGTGAGTATGCAATCTGTCATACATGTAAGATATCACAAAAGTTAAGTGCAAGAACATATCAAGCAACATTATATTTTGTTTAAATTTATGACTACAATACAGTTACTAAATATCACATAGTTGTATTTATAGTTATACCTTGTTGGAAAAGAAAATGCGATCTTTTTCTTTTTCGTATTTTTCAATAGGGTATATCCAAGAGTCGCAGATAAAGTGAATATTTAAGTGTCAAGTTTTTGAGGTAGAATTCAGTGTCATGATTATTTGTTGGAAATGATGATAGTTAGAGCTAGTGATATGAATTGAAAAATAAGGAAGTCCCACACATGAAGGATTACACTAGTAGTGTGTATAAGGTAGAAGTATGGAACTTGGGGTGTGCCCCAAGGGGTACCCACTTTTGTAAAGGGGTGAGAACGCGTGCAAATAGACCACCACACGCGTGCGCCATCATTCGTTCGGCTCGGCCTGGCCTGGACTAAGTGGTGTATTATATTTTTTAGTATATAGAAAATTAATAAATTATTTGTTTATTTAATTTTTAAACGAATGTTTGTGTTTTATTTAATTGATACGACATCTGATCTGATCAGTTCCTTCCCCCGATTTCAATCATCAGTTTCTGGTCAACCCCTAGCTATTTTCGATTTTTTTGTGGACTCACGGCTGGTCAAAAACTTAGGAAAAATCGGAGTCAAAAAACTTAGGAAAGATACCACACGCTTCTATGGATCTGAACTAATGGATCTCGCTTTTTTCTCTCATCTATAAATAGAGGGTAAAAGCTCTCCAATTCTTAGGTTTTTCTTTGCTTTTCCCTCTTTTTCCTTTCTTTTTCTTTTCTCTCTTTTGAGTATGTCTTGTACAATTTGGACAGTACCGCGAAACGTCTTAAACAGAAACCTAGTCCGTGACTCAACCAGTAATATTTTCAGTGACATATATTGTTTTTAAACATTTTTTTTAAACTAAAAAATAATATTATTTTTTATTAAAAATGTTCCTAGTGTTACTATTTCTTCGTACCAATCAAATGAAACTTGTAACGTTGATTCTCCATTTTGTTGGTGTTAATGTGCTAATCCAATGTTCAAGATTAGCATGCTTACCAAGTTTTCCCTCCCCTAATATTATTTATTTGACAAAACTACATAAACATTCTTTAACTTAACTTAAAATTTTAAATACATCTTTCATTTTTTTTTTCTATTAAAAATGTCATTTATTTTCTAAACGACAACAATATCGTCCAAAATTGTAAAAAGATAATTATTTTTTAACTATGAATGACGTAATTACAACAAAAAAATAAGGAAAAATAGTGAGGAGAGTATCTAAAAAAAGTAAATTCTTGAGTGAATTGCAATGACAACTTTTTCTTTCTATAAACTCTTTCATTCGGTCAACTTCATCCGTATATGTTCACAACATTTAGTATTTCTTTGATTTGTTTTTTTTTTCTAATAAGGCAAGAAGGGACAACTATTCTTTTCAAAACCACAAAACTTAAATATGATATATTTCTAGAACAAAAAGCATCTATTACTAGCTAGTAGTAAAAAAAAGATTCTGATAAAAAAAATAATACTTAAATTGCCCCACAATTTCACATTAAATACATTACAATATATTGTGAGATTAAGAATTAATAGTATTTAATTATAACCAACCAATTTGATTAGAGTTCAACTATGTTGATAAGTGAAGAAATGTCTTTATTTGTTCAGAGTTCAAATTTTAGAAAATTGGGGGCTTCACTTATTCTCTCTACTCTATATTTTCTTTTTTCAATTGCCTTATCTTACCATGTGAACATTCCATTTTTGTTACTAATCTTAGGTCTGTTTTCTCTCTACGGTTTGCTATATATGTGGTGTGAACAAGTGAACTGAATGAATGTGACTTTATTTTTTGATGTGGCATGTATGCTAATAACATGATAACTTAGTTTTATGAAACAATTGATCGTTTGCAATCCCCATAAGATCATGCACAAAACAGAACAAATACATCATAATAAAACAGAACAAGAATTATACTAAAGCCATAGGAAAAATTAGAAGTTAGAAAAATCTTGAAAAAATACTTTGGAAAACAATATTAAAATATATCTAAATAATAAGATTTGTATAGATATTAAAAAATAATATTATAATATATCAAAACTGAGATGTGTCTAAACAATTAAAAGAATATTATATTATCATGACATATTTATAGAGTAATATTCGTATAGGTTTTTTTAGAAATATAAATAGTGAGGTATGATTAAAAAATTGTGTAGAATTCTTTGTACACAAATTATATTCATTATTTCAAAATATAAGGAATAAAATTATTTAAATTTATAACAAAAAAAATTGCATAAATTAGAGGTAGAATTCATTATGTTGTTTTCTTGGACACAAACAAAACAAAACATATATGAAACAGTATAGTAACATAATATAAAAGAGAACAAAGAAGCATGACAAAAAAACAAAGAAGGAAGGAAAGAAACTAACCCGGGTCGGTATTAACCACACTTATTAGCTGAAGAGAAACTTTTTTACTCAAAAACTCACGAAATGTTAATATACTCTAATCCGCAGGAATGGAGCTACAGCACAAGTTGAAGTATGTACATATTTATTCTAAAGTAGTTACTTCATATTTTCTCTTTTTATTTGTGGAAATTTATTTTGCAAATACATCGAAGATTTCTTTCTAGTTTTTGCAACCATAATAACTTTATGTCATCAAGCTTCCAGAAATCTCTAATGAATATCTAAATTTGTTATTTATTTCAGATATACAAGCTGGAATTAGAGCAAAAACGAATTGAGGAGGATGCTTTTGTTTATAACTGACTTCAATACCAGCTTAAACTCTCACCACTCACCGGCATACACCACAAGGTATACACCATTACACCGAATCTGAGGCTTTGATAGAAAGTTTAATAACATCTTAGTTATGATATGCTAATTATGTGAACCTCCACAAAGATGCTTGAAATTGAAGCTTGTGTCCAGAAGGCAAAAGTGTGAACGGGGAGAGAACAGAGATGATGAATTTATTGACATTTCGTTTGAAGAACTATCAGCACAAGAGAAGGATTCATTATTGATGTTTATGGTTGGAACGGTTGGCTAACTGTAAGTCTGTAACCGTAGTTTAGTGTGTACATCCAATATCTATAATACTGTAGTGGCACAGGAATGTTCTTTTTGGTTGTTTATGGAATATAGATGATACAACAATATCAAAGATCAGAATATTCAAATATAGTTTCCACAAAATCATGGATGGAGCAAGTCAACTTTTATTACATTCTAATTTTTAGTCCCTCTTGTAATGTAGATTGAATAACATTTATACACGCTTAAGCCTTCTATATAACTGGAAAGATGTAACAAATTTGTTCAGAGATGTCATGTGTCAATTGTCACATCCTATGATATGAGATTTTAATGTATCCAGCTCAGCCATCACTTCCTCCTCTGGTCGATAAATTAGATCCAACATCCGCCAAATCTGCAATACGTCGAACGAAGAAGTATATCAAGTTTTTGCGAAACTCAACCCCAGCTAATGCTGTAATCTGCATGACTGAAAAACGATCTAACCAAGAGATAATAGAAATATCTGTTTACCTGAAGGGTGCCACCTCCACCGGTGCTTGCACAATCATCAGAGACACTAACAATTGTCCATGGATCAGATGCATTCCAATGGAAGTCAACAACCTTATCCCTGAATACATAAGTAAACAATTCATTGGTATTGAGTGCTTCACCATTCGCTTAAATACTACATCACCACAATATCGAGCAATGGAACGGTACTAATGGGAACAAAAACTCCAACCACTTAAGCATAATAGCATATATATAATGTTGAATTCCAAAAAACTGAATAAAGATAAATGAACATGTGTATGACCATCTGCTATCATACCTATGCCCCGCATGACGAAAGAATAAACCAGGGGAAGTATCTGATACTGTGGGATCAGCAGAACCTGATGTTTTACCAACCTAAAAGAAACAAATTTAGTCTCACCAAAATATAGATAGATAACAAAGATGAGAACATGTTATATAGTAAAATATTTCTGGCGTCCAGATCAGTGATAAACCATAAAATATACAATGTGCAGGAGTGAAAGAATAGATATGAGCTAGTCTGCTGAACCTCATCTTGAAGAATCTTACAAAAAAGAATCCTTTTTTGGCGAGGAGAGCCAATACAACAGGGTTCTTTGCCTTACTAAGTATTAGTAAGGTTTGAGAAGTTTCTTTGCCATAAAACAAGAAATCTGATTGGTTTGAGAAAAAAAAATTCGTACACTAATTTCTTATTTTACTTTTAATTATAAAATTACCACCTTGTTTTAGTTTGTTCAAGAATTTCCTATAAAAAACATTTTAAACAAAAAGAAAAGGTTAATTTTAATGATAAGAGTAAGACTAATACAAGCAATAACAACAGAAAAACCATAAGCAAGACTCGTCCAAATATTTTCAATATGCAGCATGCAGATCTCTTTGTACTTGCCCTGGAAGGGCTGATACAATTCATTGATAATATTAATATAAGATTACAGTCATAGAGAAATCCCAGCATAGGCTCAGAATTTATATAGTAATAACAATAACAAAAAGGCTTGTGAATTCAAGTTTGTCAGCAACCCTAGAACTTGAGAGAAAAAAAAAATCAAAGTTCATAGGATCTTCATTGGATTAATACTATATGCAATTTGTATTTATATTATTATAAAAAAGGAAGGCAGCGTAAGACAAAAAAGGAAGGCAGCGTAAGACAAAAAAGGTCAGCGACTTGAAAATTTTGGAGTTCAAACCTTGTTAATGTCCCAAATGTTTAAAATGCCGTCTTCAGCACAACTTCCAAATACAGATGATTTGTCAGGACACCACTGAAACAGATCAAAATTGTGAGTTAATAATCGAAGTATTAAAATGGCCATAACTGACTTGCACATTTAATTTTAAACTGTAATTAATAGAAGCAAGGCAGGATCTTCCAGCCACCTGTACACAGAGAACTGCTGCATCATGGCCTTCAAATTTATACACAGGAGACCCGACACTGCGACTGTTTAGTTTCCGCCGATCAAACATGTGAACAGTATTATCAGCAGAACTGGAGCAAAAAGACCAAAAATTAGAATAAAGATCCAAAGTCCAAAAACCTTTTGCTAGCTGAATAAAAGCATCCAACTTTCAAATTAAACCCATTATTTAAGAACAAAAAACATAATTAAAAAGAAAAAACACAAGGGCATATAAATCTATTGCCAGGGGCAGGGCATACCCAGTCAGAATAAAGTTTATGTCATGTGAACTCCAATCTACACAGTGAAGGTCTGCATCATGAGCCTTCTCAACCTGCTTAAAGAACCATGTTAAAAAAGAAAACACAAATAATGTATTCAATTCTAAATTAGAAATGTATCATAAAGTCGTTAACTGAACCAGACACAAGCAGAAAGGATGAGATTTGAGTGAAAAATTGAAATGAGTATACAAATATGGAAAATTACACACAGTAGGAAAGCCTGAACCGAATTAAAGCAAATAAGTTGTAAACAAGTCATTTTCCTTTTAGAAGAAATATTAGTAACAAAGAATAATTGTGCATAAAGATTATCAACAATAGTAGATATGTACTAAGGATAGACCTATTAATAATGAAGAAAGCAGCACAAATTGAAATGAACCGATTCATTCAAACCTTGACAGCTGGAGTAGATCCAACACGCGCATCCCAGAGTATGAGACAAGAATCATCACCTACACTACAGAACTCCTGTGCACTTCAATTCACAGCAACAAAAAAATGCAGGAAGTATATCAGAACATGATAAAATAAAGCCATTAAAAATAACTTAATAACAATAAAGGGACAAAAAGTATCAAGTCAATCCATTAGTATTTGACTGACACTCAAAAAATAGAGTTTGAATTAAATAAAATTAACAAACTAAATTCTATCATAATCAGATCAAACATCAAAATTCAAAGAAGTGCCAAAATTACTATTCTAGTATCAAACAATAGATAACATGCAAATGAGTTAGTATGTGCGGTATCAATGAACTCCAAATATGTAATAATAATAGTAATAATAATTTAGATACACAAAATTGACACAAGCATGACTAAAAACAAGAAACAGCTACCTTGATGGGCAAAATTGCACATCTTCGACAGTGTCTTTATGACCCCTGTAGATACCCCTTGGTCCAATAGATGGGCTTTCTGTAGCTTTCTCGCTATTAGAGTCCTGTTTAACATTGGCTCCTGCTTCTGAAGCTAAAGTTGCAATATGATCATGAATACTCCATAACACCACAAACTTGTCCCTCCCTGTCATTAGGAATTCTCACCAGGTCAACAAAATACAATGTCGAGTATATGAAGTAAGTCATCCAGAAAGAGTAAGAATACTATCAGCATTTATTTCCTTGAGAGTAAATAAACAGCTAAAATCTAGAATTATGAGAGCAACATTAGTGCAGCACTAAAAGTTCACCGCATGTATCAAACATTCTATAATTATAATTGTATTTTGTGTTTTTGATACAGACAATTTAAAAGACTACTGTAATTATATCATTACTCTTGATAACCTGCAAACTTTATGACAACTTTCCACTTCAGTTCCCAGAAAGTTAGCGCTTGAAGTTGATTAAGAAATTAAAGTCGATACAAAATAAACTTTTGACATCTTTTACATGGACAAGGCTATAAAAAGGACTTCAAATCCAACCTCCGGAAAGAACAAAGGGCTCAGTTGAACACATAGCCAGCGCAAATTCAGCATTATCCTTATGCCCAGTTAATACCTGCAAAATGGTAGACTAGAATTTCAGATGCCCGGCTTATAAATAAAGATATGTTGAAAGCATATTAGACAAAATAGTGAGTTCAAACTAGTGAAATTACATAGCAACAAACAGAAGTTAACTTATGAGTACTTAAATTTCTATAAGTTATGTTGTCTTGCTATAATGTTAATTCAAAAAAACTATTATAACCTAATCAGAATGTTAATTTCTAAAAGAATAGGGGGTTGCCAAAATAACTAAATCCGAAAATTATAGCACAAACCAAGTCAGGGCGTGAAGTGGGAGCCCCCAGAACGGCATTCCGATTAGGTTGAGATTCAACATCCCAAATTAGTACCTGTTTGAAATGAGAAAAAAAATTATAAATTTTCTTAAGATTGTAATCTGATGGGGAAAATGAAGAAGAATAAAAAGGTAGGCATGGCTTACATGAGGACTATCTGTATGAGTGGCTACTATATTAGTATTTAGTGCGAACTCCCTGATTCTATTTACCTGAAAGAGAGTATCACTGTATCAGTAACCCGCAATGCTCATTTTTGGGGTTATAACAATGATCTTGTGACTGAGTTATCAGATTAATTAAATGCTTACGTATAAACCATGAGTATCTTTGAATTGACTTATTTAAGCTTATGAAAATAACTTATTACATGTTCGTAAAATGTTTTCAACTAATTTCCATAAGTTCTCTAATATAGTTTATGAAAATAACTCATATCAAAACAATTTAACTTTATTTTATCTTTGTTATAAAAATAGCTTATACATAAACACTTACAGGACGTGCATTTATGCTATAAGCCCTTAATTAAGTTGTCTATTAATCCAAACGGAACAAATATCAATAACAAACCATAAACTAAAGTGAAACTGTTTTCATAAACTATCATTTGGAGCTTATGAAAATAAACCAAACACAACATAAGTTGTTACCATAAACTCTCTCAAATAGTCTCGCAAACAAATATTTATGTTTGTACCAGTATATAAACTCAAATAAACCAATTCAAACAAACCCTAAATATGAAAGTTTGGAAGCATAATAATAATAATAATAATAATAATAATAATAATAATAAATCTAGAAATAAAAGAGAAGAAAAAGTGAAGAAATTGAACCTCGCCAGGGTGAAGTATGGTTTTGTGCTTTTTCACAAAAGGAGAGCGAGCTTCTTCATTAAACTGAAAAAATGAATAATTAATTTGATACAAACAAAGAATACTTAAGATTGAAATGCATAAAATGAAAATAGAATAGATTCGAAAAATGAATTATACTAACCTGTGCGATGTGTTCGGCAGCCGCAACCCTAGGTTTAACAACTTCGCAAGTAGCAATGACGAGAGTATTTGGAACAGAGCCGTCAGTTTGTTCGGAGAGATAGAGACGGTGGCGGTTCTTGTAAGTAGCATGATCGATGACGGAACCCCAACGGCAAGATTGAGAAGGCCAAACAAGGTTGTGATTAGCGAGCCAGTCGTAGAGAACTGGAACAAGAGACTTCCACTGAGTGTACCTATCTTCCACGGACATCGAATTTGGATTTGATACTCCTCCTCCCTCTTCCTTCTTCGGAGAATCCTTCATCATCCTTATTCTCTTTCTTTTTCTCCGATCTCGATTTTATGAATGAATTATACTATGTCATATGGTTTATGAATTAGTATGATTTAGTACTCTTATTTATTTATCGATATATGGAAGAGAGAGAGAGAGAGAGAGAGAGAGAGAGAGAGAGAGCGCGGGAAGAGAGAGGATGTATTTGGTGTTTACATTTCCCGCTCTCGCTGCCTGCTCTGCTCTGCTCTAAGCTGGCTAGCATTTACCATATTATCCCTTTCTCCTTTTGTTTCTACCATTTTTGTGTTTTCCTAGTATCCAATTTCATTCATTACTTTTCCATTTAACTCTATTGTATATTCTTTTCTGTTTTTGGAATAAAATAATTTACTATTTATTCCACCCGTTGAGATTTTGTCCGTAAGTTTTCAATATTTTGTTCTTTATAAAAAAATATTGGTGATAAAAGAGTGGGAGAATGTTCCTTATAAATTAATCTTAATTTTTTTAGTCAATGTTAAGCGGCCAGAGAGCTTATTGTACATAATTTAAGCTCTTTGCGAGGCCGATTTATATGGATAACATCAATCTTTCGAACTCAATTAAGATGTTTTGAGGTATTGTTTATTCTGAGGTTTTGTGCATAAGTGTTTAAAGTTTTGTCATAATAAAAAAAATGTTTCAATTGAATGAGGAGTTTAGATCATTATTATAAATATCTTTTACCTCGATTCTCAAGTAAAATGAGATTTTATGATATACTAAAAGATGCAGCGAAGACTAAATGAAAATAAAAACTAAATTCAAATTATATTCAAAATTGAGACTCGTAAACAATTACAATATGAACTTGAATAAAAAGTTGATTAAAAAGGAATTGGAATCCTATCAATTTTTTCAAAATAAATTAACATGTCCATTTATATGATTTTAATGTATAAGTGGTTAACTAGTGTCATATATTTTGAAATGTTTGTCTTTATATCATTTATTTACCTAAAAATTAAAGTAATAAATTCTATTTCGTTTTAAAAATCGAGAGAATTTTCACCCACCGAAAGGACGTGATATACCTATGCTTTACCATGGGGTGGGCCAATATGGCCAACCCAACGGACCAACACAAAATTATAGTATAGGCTGGGTAGACGGGTGTGAATTGGTGGTTATAGTTTCACAATATTGCAAACCACTCAAAAATTTGGATACTTGGTAAAATCGGACTCAAACAATTTTCCCCAAGTAATGTAATTCCTAAAAATTATTTTATTATTTTAGAATTTTGCGCTTTAATTATTTTGACGTTTGCAAATATTTTATACAATTTTTTAAGCCTTGCAACTTTTGTTGTATTGATGTGTTCCGATGTAAGAATTTTATGACTTTGATATTTTTATTAATTGTATATTTATATATATTAGATGTAAAAAAACAATAAAAATAATTTACACCGTATTTTTTGAAAAAAGTAAGGTTGTGTCATTTTTAGAAAGAATTTAATTGTCGATCATTAATAATTAAATTATATAAAAAAAAACTACGAGTAACCAGTACTCAACCCAATCCAACCTGAAAATAAGTGGTTTAACCCAACCCAACTAATGTTGCAACAAGCGTTTTATACCATACTCAACCTAGTGCTACTTACACAATATGAGGTTTGGTTTTGGTCAAAACCAACCCAAACCGAGCACTCAGTACTTCTTGCATGCAAAGCGGACGATCTACCATTTGAGCTACATCCCCTTTGTGTATGTTCGCTTTATATCATTTTATCACATTTCTTCAAGCATCTTCTTAACCTATGAGGTTTCAAATGACTTAAAATTGCCACGGAAAATCTTATATATCCTTATTCACTTCAATCAAGATGCTAACAAAGATCAAGACACACATCATTTTGTGGCATAAGAAAGCTCCTTCGTTAAAAAATCCAGTCTGAAAAACAAAATAATTATTGGTCGGGGATATAAATTTTGTATTTATTTAATTAAACTCTATAGTTTTTAAGAGAAAATTCCATAATAGTTTAGAGTTGAACTAAAATATAATTAAAGTCTAGTCAATATATAACTGTTTCGTCTATGATTCAAATTTAGTGACCACAAAAAATATGAATAGTATTAAACAACTATCCAAAACACAAGATATATATACCCCAATCACACATTATTTGAAGAAAAAATTGAAATATATTCACATAAAAAAGAACACTATCCAAAACACAAGATATGCTAAAAGTCGATAAATTAATAGGCAATGCTGCTACTTTAACATGTGCTCTCGTAGAAGCATTCAAAGATCAAAACAAAATATTCAAGAGAACTGTAATCACACCAAAGATAGGTAAATGCTTCATGCATGGTAGTCTTCATTTGCAAAATTGCATTTTGTCATAGGAAACATATTGAATTGTATTGGAAATCGAGAAGAAAAAAACAAAAAATCTGATAAATCGTGTTGTAAAGATGGTGCAGTTTTAACAATTTCAGAAAAGATTTATGTGCCGAGTTTAGTTGTTATTAATATATGCTATTGTATAATTTCAGAAAAAACATGTGCAACTTTTGGAGATGCAGGGGATCGAACCCTGTACCTCTCGCATGCAAAGCGAGCGCTCTACCATTTGAGCTACATCCCCTTGATATTATGCTTCAATTTTTCATTTATAATTGTTATTTACTTGATCACATTCTCATCTTATTCAAATTGAAACCACTGGATCTTGAGTCGTAAGGAAAAATAATTTTACAGCGTAAATTTTTAACTCCAATCTTCAGCCTTGGAACCAAAGTCGTAATTGATAGATAAATATTTGTCTTAAGTCCAATCATTCTAAAAATTGATGTATTTGAGATATTGGTGATAAGTCGAATAATTCAAATTTAACTTATAAGATAAAAATATGCATTTCTTAAATTATCTTATCAAAATCAAAGAGTCACTTATGTCTCAATTCGTGAATGCAAAATTTATGTTTGCCCAGATGTGGAACCGGCTTGCACTTATTTTTTCTTGCGTAGGAAAAACACGACTAATGAGTTACTATAGTAGCTCAACAATGGCTTGCTTTTAGGGATCATATCTACCATAGTCGTACTTAAATTAAGAACTTTTCATGTCAATCTAGTTGCAATGTTGCATGTGTATATCAATAATCATGGTTGTTAAAGGAATAAATTTGGGCCAGCAAGGATTGCCGAATTGATGTTGATAGTAATTAGTAAAGTGAGATATCTTAATCTTAATATTATTAATATACATAAAAAAAATACTTTTAATATAACTCTTTATAAGTATCAATCAATAAATACATTATTGACACATCTTGATTGTGAGACCCCATAAATCCTGACTCATTTTCATTTTAGGAGGCGAATTCAGAAGAAATTTTAAAGACATAATTAATATTTTCCCGCCAGTGCTTAGTATTTAAGAGTATTTATTATTACTGCTTAAAAAACAACAGGGACCGGTGAATGAACAATTACTAACTCAACCTTACGGTTTCATTGTATCCACAAAAGAAGAGGAATCAATGTCTGTGTATGTGGGGTGGATTGAGATTGACTTTCATGTACGGTCACATTAAGTGACTGTCAACATTAGATTGTTGCATCAGGTGGGAGTGGTAGCCCTTTTTTTTTAAGATTGGGATGACTAACCTCTATATGTTTTGGAGTTGTATCATATACACTACACTAACTAGTTATACTAATTAATTACATTAGTCACTTATTTATGTTAATTATTTTTTTTTATTCGTTATATCAACTTTATGTATTTATGAAATTGATTTTTATTATTAATATGGATGAGAAGAATTGTATCCACAAAAATAAATCGATAAGAAAAATAACTAATTACATGTTTGATATCACCGTAGAACTGATATAATTTAAGTGAATTGATGTGACTTTTAAAAATTACTAATTATAACTTCTATAAAATTACAGCGATTCACTGTAATATTAATCATAATATAAGTGTGTAAGTAAATAATTAATGTGACTAATTCTATAACTACTAACTAATTGGGGCATTATTAATTTTGGAATAAAAGAGAGAGGAGGATTTTGAAAATAAAGGAAAGAGAAAAGGTTACTGGCGGCTCCCACTTTGTATGAAAGAGGAAAAAATCCAACACGATCTAATTAAATGCCATATATAATGAATCAGTTTTCGATTGATCAAATTTTCAATTATAAAAAAATTCTATTTGTACTAATATTAAAAAACCACAATAAATTAATAGGTAATTTGATATAAAAAATAATATACGTAATAACAACGAGTGAAAATGTTTAAAACGTGTGAAACAGTAAAAAAATATATTAAATAAAAGGAACAAATAATACAATATTTCATTCTAATAAAAAATAAATACTATCAAAATTTTCATAAGAAATCTTGTTTAGTTTGATTCAAATTTAAAAAATAATTTAGTAACTTGATCTAATAAAGGTTTCAACAAAAGAGATTCAAAGACATTAAATAATATTTAGTTTTGTGTCTATTTCGAATTTTTAATCGGTGTACAATTTTTATTTAGAGCGTTTAGCATTTCAAGATCACATATAATAGACAATATTTATCTTTAAAAAGTGTCTAAAAAAATATCATCTCTACACTTATTTTGTATATCACACTTAATAAATTATATTAAATAAATAAATATTATTAAAATGTAATAACATAAAATTATATAAAAATATTAGTGATATTTATTTAGTAAATTTTTTAGAGGGGTGGGTTGAAAATAAAAGTTTGTTAAGTACCCAAAGTAGGGAGCTGGATGGTCTAACACCTCTGATCTTAGTTATTTATAGTTGGTATGCACACACAAAACAAGGCCAACCAGAGGTAGCCACTTAGAGGTTGAGAAGCAGCTTCTTCAGTGTGTGAGTGAGTGCTTTTCTGATACCCAATGGCATCACTTGCTGTTGTCAAATTCCTGCTCTGCTTCCTTATAATATGCCTCATCAACTTTCTACCTCTATGCCAAGGTCTTTTTTTTTTTCCATCTAAAATATATATTTGATGCATTAATATTAATCTTTGTTAAGGTTCATTAATTGTTTTTGTCAAGAAAATTGTCTATATCATATATGCTTAGTTCCTTCTTAAATTATATATACTTCAATTTCAATTTTTTTTCCCTTCTGGATAACCTTCCAATATATACTTCCATTTTCAAAATTTCTCTCTGCAAAGTTTTTCCCCCTTCAAGATACTAATTATATAAGAGGGATTCTCAATTTTTCAAGGATAGACAAGCCAAATTATTTATCTTTCTAGTGTTTTTTCCTTAAGTTTCTAATAGATACTCTCTATTTTTCAAAAGAAATGAAGAACATCATTATTATAATTTTTTGTATGTAAAATCAATAAATATCTAACTTATATAATAAAATATGCAAATATAATGAAAAAAATAGAATATAAAAAATATAGAGCATCCTAACTCATAAATAACGGCAATCGAGTTCTCTTTTGAGGGAAATGTGATATTGTTGAAGGTACATTTGTGTCTCACATTGTTAAGGTTACTTGAATGTGCCATGTGTAATAGAGATGCTTAGATTTTGAGCTATCTTTTAGAACTTGATGTTGTAGGACATGTGGCACAAATTTCAATAAGAACATTATATAGGATCAATAAGTCATTTTTTTTCTTCATTAATAGTTAATAAATCATGATATTATAGTACCTTATGAATTCGTGATTAAATCTCAGACTGGCCAGACAAAATAATCAATTTGCTAGTTTTTTTGAAACAGATTCTGTTTTCTTATGGTGATATATTGCTGCCATAATATCTTTAACTAAAGAGAAAATTGTTTCTCTTCTTCACTCATATTTCCTCTCTTTTGTTTAGGTCAATATTAAATTTTGTTGTTCTCTACCTCTAGGGTCAAAATAAGACTAAAATCTAGCTGACTTCTTTAAATTAAGTGCTTAATGATTTTGGACAAATCATTTAAATTATGTCTAAAAAATTATTAAGTTCACACTAATAAGTGTCTTTAGGGTATTTATTAAGGGAACAAAAAATATTTTTTTAATAAATTCCAAAGTAAAAAATTCTCAACTTCCAATATTTTATTTTTTTAATTTTATTGAGATATTTATTAACATTTTTCAAATTATTAATTTAATTCCCAATCAAACTCCCAAAAAAAGAGGACACTTTAACTAAAATAAAACTGAAATTTTATTTTATTTTATTTTTGCAGGTAAAGAGAACAAGAACAATGAATATAAGTACCCTTTTATAAGAAAAGCAAGTTCATTTTCATTATATCCACCATCAATTTCAACTACCAACATAAATAATGGTTATGACTACATAATAGTAGGGGGTGGAACAGCAGGGTGTCCTTTAGCTGCAACACTATCTAAGAAATTCAATGTTCTGATGCTTGAAAGAGGAGGAGTCCCTTTCACCAACCCTAATGTGTCATTTCTTGACAACTTTCACATTACTTTGGCTGACACATCACCAACTTCAGCTTCCCAGTTCTTCATTTCAACAGATGGAGTTTTCAATGCAAGAGCAAGGGTTTTGGGTGGTGGTAGCTCCATTAATGCTGGCTTCTACACTAGAGCAAGCCCAAGGTATATAATATAACTCTCTTTTCCAAAAATATAATTAAGAAATGAACAAGTGTAACAATTTTATTTCTAAACTCTTGTGTTTATTAATTATGAAGTTATCTATTTAATAATTTAATATAAACGAGAGTTTTTATTAATTCCGTCAAATATAAATTTTTTATTGAGTAGATTAGCTCTACAATTTTTTTTATAAAATATTAAAACTATTTAATATTTTATTAAATAATTTTAAATGAATATCAAATGTTAGATTATTTAGTTACGAGTTTCATATTTATATTAAATTTGATCGTTAATATATTAAGTGAATAATCAAACAATTAAATTAATAAGATTTATTGTTTATACTTAGTTATTAAATTAAGTAACTTAGGTTAAGCTTATTCTTGAAGTTATCGGATGTGAACTGTGATATAATATTTGTGTTGCTTGTCACGAAATGAATAAATTTTAAGAAATAAATTACGATGTAATAAAATGATGAAATATGTTCTAATTATAGGTGCAAGTACAACACATTTGTTATAAACTGAATAATTATTCACCTTTTATAGTCCTAAATTAAAGAGATGGGTCCTAGATCAGAACACTTGCACCTAATCACTTACATGGCATAAATATAACGGGGTCACGAAGGACTACAAGTAACATTTAATTGCTGAACTGAGAACTTTATAAAAATATACGTAGCTAGCCATAAATAACTGTTATCAGTATAAATACAATTTGATAAGGTCCCTTCCGGACAACAACTACTTCCCCTTAAAGCATTTGTGAATATTTATCCTATAATGTTGTGGCTGTGGGATCCAGTACCAGGGTATTCAATCGCCCCGTATGACTAAGATCTTTTAATATTAATATTGAAAAATACGAGTTTGATATTTGGACCATATATTCTTAACTGGACCGTGTCAAATGTACTGAAGGACCACATGCAATTTTGATTGCACGTAATCTGAATTTGTTGGTGTGGGAGGCCCAAACCTTCTTTATTGTAAGAGAAATCAAGTTATATGTGCATTAATGTAAGACTTCTTTACCAAAATCATAGTAGTAAATCTTAAAAAAAAAATATAGTTAGTAAGAAATATCGTTTTTTTTTACCAAAGAAATTAAAGAAATATAGTTGATTTAGTTAATAGTAATAATAAATTTGTTAATGTTGGGGAGTCCGAGGTGTGGGAGCAACAACGAGCTAAATGTCTAGGACCACACAAGAGATATTGATACCACATCTCAATCCAAAACTTTAAGATATTGGGTATGTGGGTTATCACTTTTATATATCCAATTCTTTCTTAAACGTATGATTTAATCACTTACACTTGAATCCAAGAGTCTATTAAGAGTCTCACATTGGATGAGATAAGGTCTGACTATGTTTAAAGTGGTGGCAGTCTTCACACTACAAGTCGGTTTTTGTGGGGGTTATATAAGGTAAAATTCAGAGTCTATGCAAGATCCATTTGACCACATGCTATTAGGTCACCTATCGGGCCATTCGGGTCACACCCAAATGTCTAGTTTTGGGCGCATGAGGAGGTGTGTTAAGAGTTTCACATTGAATGAGATAGGTCTGACGTTTATAAGTGGTAGGTAGTTCTCACTCTACAAGCCGATTTTGGGTTGAGACGTAGTGTTGAAAACTCTTGCAGTCCTGAAATATTTGGCACGTTGCTCTTGCACTCTCTTGGACTCCTCAACAAGTGGTATCATAGCCTTAGTTCGGCTTGGCGATGATCGGGTCTCATTGATAATAACAGTGGTGCAAGTATAGAATGTGAGAGACTCACATTTGACTTATATACCTAATGCTTTAAACTTTTGAGTAAAGATACGATATCAAAATCTCTTAAAGAATTTATACGTTACATCCGTTGTTCTTCTCAATACTCCCTGAACTCCACAATAGTTAGTAATTATTTGTTTTTAATACATATTAGTAATGTACATTTTCAATCAATCCTCACAAAAGATAGCCGTGAAATGAGCTATGCTATATGTCCGGACAAATTTTGTCACCCAAAGTAATCGAAGTTGAACACTTTACACAAATTAAAAAAAAAATTAATAACTAATAAGAGAGAGAACTTTCCATCTATCTATCTATCTGATCTTAATTATAAGAAGCAAAACCAAAAAATATCAATATCAATTGACTTATTTATTATCATTACTTTTTGAATATTTTACAAATATACCCCTCATAAAAAGTGAGATATTAAATACATCTATTAATATTTAAAAGACAAATATTAAATGAGGATAAAAAAGTCATTTAAACAATAAATACATTTTGAAAGTTAGAACTTTTTCTAATAAATGGTACAAAAAAAATTCTCCAAATTTTTTCTTATAATTGTGACTGAAAGTAGTATTAGTTTATTTTTATTATCATAAATTCAAAATAAAAAATAATAACTTGAGAGCAACATTAATTAGAGAGTACAATTGAAAAATAAATATTTAAAAGTTGCATTGAAAATTAAAAGCGACAATTTTTTTTATCATTGTGACAATTATTTTGAGACAGAAGGAACATAATTTTGTTAAAGCATGTAAATGTGACCTGTGGCAACAATATACTACTAATCATAATCATATTCATGTAGAAGTTGAATATAATATTTTCTCAAGATTTGTATATTAAACAATGCAGATTTATAGAAAAAGCGGGGTGGGATGCAAAGCTAGTAAATAAATCATATAATTGGGTTGAGAAGCAGATTGTTCACCGCCCAACATTTTCACATTGGCAGAGAGCATTGAAGGAAGGTCTTTTAGATGCTGGTGTCTCTCCTTTTAATGGATTCACTTATGAACACAAATATGGTACCAAAGTTGGTGGAACCATTTTTGATAGATTTGGTCGCCGCCACACTGCTGCTGAATTGCTTGCTTCTGCTAATCCTCACAAACTCACTGTTTTGATCTATGCTACTGTCCAAAAGATTGTTTTTGATACAACAGGTACACACATATATAGTTACAAACTCACTATGAAGTAGATTTTTTATATTTGTTATAGATATATGGCATTGTTACTTTTAAAATGTACATGCAAAGAAGCATTGAACTTAATTGATAATTAAGCAGTTCAAGGATGAAAATGGTAATGTGTTAGTGCTAAATATTGTTGCAGGAAAAAGAGCAAAAGCTATAGGGGTAATTTTCAAGGATGAAAATGGGAAACAGCATAAAGCAATTCTAGGAAATGATAGGAAGAGTGAAGTGATTGTGTCAAGTGGTGCAATTGGGACTCCTCAAATGCTATTGCTCAGTGGAATTGGCCCAAAAGAAGAACTTGAGAACATGAACATTCCTGTGGTACTTGATAACCATTTTGTTGGGAAGGGTATGGTTGATAATCCAATGAACACAATTTTTGTTCCACTTAAGAAACCAGTTAAGCAGTCACTGATTGAAACAGTTGGTATTACAAATAAGGGTGTGTACATTGAAGCTAGCTGTGGGTTTGGACAGTCCAAAGACAGCATTCACTGTCATCATGGTATGTTGTCAGCTGAGGTATGTCATCACTCAACATATTGGAATGGTGTTTTTGTAAGTGATAATCATTTGTTAATTCTCAAATGGTACTTTACCTTAATAAAGTAATAAAAAAAAATGAGTAAGTAAAACATTGATCAAAACTAGATGGAAATTGGTGGATAATCATGGTATTGGATTTTGAAATTGCACGAGTTAGACAGTTTATTACTTTGAAATTGAAAATACTTGAGTACATTAATCCTTTTAGATCAATCAATTTCGTCTTTGAAATGATCTCAAATTGACTAAGATTTTCAAACAATACAATGTATGTATGTGTTTGAACACCTTGATTTTCTGAGATCCAAGTCCATTTAATATCGTGTAGTAGATTAAAAACTAACAAAAAAAAAGCATAGAAGTGATTTTTCCTTTCATGATTAAACCACAGATTGGACAACTCTCCACAATTCCTCCAAAGCAAAGAACAGCAGAAGCTGTTAAAGCATTCTTGAAAAGCAAGAAAGACATTCCAGTTGAAGCATTCAGAGGAGGCTTCATCTTATCAAAAGTTGCAAGTCCTTGGTCAACAGGAAATCTCAAATTGATCAACACTAATGTGGAGGACAACCCTGCTGTTACCTTCAACTACTTCAATCACCCTTATGATCTTCAACGCTGCGTCGAAGGAATTCGCTTATCAACAAAGGTTGTTCAGTCACAACACTTCACAAACCTCACTTTGTCTGACAGAGAAACTACAGAACAATTTCTTAACATGACTGTGAAGGCTAATATCAACCTCATACCGAAGCATGTCAACGATACGAAATCACTAGAACAGTTTTGCAGAGACACTGTGATCACTATTTGGCACTATCATGGTGGATGCCATGTAGGCAAGGTAATTGATTCTGATTATAAGGTTCTTGGTGTTAACAGAATTCGTGTCATAGATGGTTCCACTTTTACTGAGTCACCAGGAACCAATCCTCAAGCTACTGTCATGATGATGGGAAGGTATGTTATAGTGATCATAAACCTTTTGGATATAAGTTAAGATGTGTTAGAGTAAACAACTTAATTAAGTGCTTATCGTTTATCAACTATTTCTAAAATTAAAGACGGAATATGGTCATACTCTTTTAATTTAAACTATTTTTATAAGTTATCACGAACAACTTATCATAAGCTGAAAAGAAAACACAGCTTGAAGACATGTCTTTGATAAATTCTCTCAAACACATATACAAGTGTTTATGTCTAAATATGAATAATCTCTTTTGCAAGCATTATAAATAAATTATAATCTTTACCTACTACCTCTTGATCAAATGCTAATAATATATTTATGTTTGTCACAGGTATATGGGACTGAAGATTTTAAGAGATAGGATGGGGAAATTTGTTGGTGTTTGAGGAGAAGTATGTAATGTGGGTTTGAGGGATCATCTCAAGAAAAATGAAAAGAACAAAAAAAAGTGTTACAAGAAGACTAGAGCATTGTTAGTTTGACTTGAATTGGTGTATCTTGTTTTTTTTTTTTTTTGGCTAATCCTAAGTGAAGAGTGATTATTGAACAATCATGAAAGTTTTGGTTTTTAGAAGTATGTAACTCTTCATGGATATGTATGTTTTTTTACTAAAAAAATTCATTTGTTTTAAATTGATAGAACACGTGATACAACGCAAATTAAAAGTCACTAAAATAAAAAAAGATTAATATGTGAATAAACTCATAACATTCTGGTTAATAGCATAAAACATGTTTATTATGTCTATAAATATGACAAAACTCAAGTGTCTGAAATACTTACGCATCTAAATTTGTAATATTGATGAAAATAAAATCATTGATTGAAATTTGTAATGAATCAAAGTTGCTTTGTCAATCTCAACCAAATGAATATTACAACAAGAAGGGAAAACCAAATAGCACTACACCTAGACGAAGAATAAAAAGTCGCACTTAAACAACGAAATCGCAAAAAAATACGAAAGAGAAATTAAATTTGTGTGGAAACAATTTATTTAGATACAATGTGAAGCAAAAAATGACTTGAAGGAACGATTTTGAACAAACAATGTTCTTAAACCAATCATCTCTAATGGACAAAGAAGGAGAAGACCTAGGGTTTCTTTTTAGCAACTGCTACAAGGTGAAAGTTGGGGATTACAATAAGTATCCACGAGTACTCATAGTAGTCATATGTTACATGTCTGTTAGACAAAAATTATATATTCATGCTTATTTATATCCATGCAGATATCTGCTAAATGCATATTTTAACGTATTTTTAAGTTTTCACAGGTATTAGAAAATATCCATGAAAATCAAACTTTTGAATAAAAATATTATTTATATACAAAGTTTATTATCTTTTTGCAAATATGTGAAACTTTTTTCTTGTTTTGTCAACAAAAAAGAGTAGTAATACAGACTTCATAGGAAACTCTCTTCTCACTTAAAACAACAAGGATGATCTCATTTTCCTCCAATGCTGAAAACAGTAAACACCACCCTGATCTCCTCCCCATGATGTAGTCAAAAGTGAATGGTTTGTATCATGTGTCGTTATTTTTTTCATAATAATTTTGATTATTGTGTACATGGTATCTTTTTGAACGAGTATAAAATGTACCAGCAAGTGATCCATTAATGAAAAGTATAGGTCTTCATAAAAAAATTGTATTATTAGTGGAAAGTATCTTAATCTTTGTCCATGATTAATTTCGATTAATTTCGGTTGGTCACGTTAGTAGACTCAAAATATCGTATAAAGAATTTGAGTTCAATTTCACTCAACTCTTATAAGGGCTCATTTTAAAGAAATGAATCAAATTGATTTCTTCATCCACAATTGTGTAGCTTGTAATGAAAGTTATTAGTGATATTGCTAGTAATTTTCAATGAACAACAACAAAAACAATTGTTACACTGAAAAGTCCACTCTATAACTAGGAACTCTTAAAATTTTCCCTTCTACATCAGTCACATGATCATCTTTTTGAAAACTCCTTGATCTTACATTACTTGTTTCCTCAAACTCACTGCATACAAGCTTCATGGCCTGAACAACTTCACTCATGAAAGGACGTTGAGTGGCTTCTGGTTGCACACACATTGATGCAATGGCTGCAACTTTTAACACAGTATCAAGTGAAATGTAGGGCTTAATAACTGGGTCTATGATCTTCAACAAACCCTCCTTACTCGTCAGAAGCGGACGAATCCAAGCAACAAGGTTTTCTCGACCTCGTGGTTGTGACAAATCCACTGGTTTTCTTCCAGTTAAGAGCTCAAGAAGTACAACTCCATATCTGTAAACATCACTTTTGACAAGAAGGTGGCCAGTCATTGCACACTCAGGAGCTAGGTAGCTGCAAAAACAGGATGTCAATGAGAAAAAATCAGTTCTCATCTGGAAAATTGTAATATAAATGCTTGTGTATAAGTTATTTCTATATGTTTGGACAAATAGTTTAATTAAGAAGGTGTTTGGACAAAAGATAAAATAAAGCTTTTATCATATAAACGTTTATGTATAAGCTATTTCTATAACAAAAGATAAAATAAAGTCAAATTGTTTTTGTAATAGCTATTTTCATAAGCTATCTTGGAGAGTTTATGAAAATAAGCTAAAAACAACTTATAGACATGTCATAAGTTGTTTTCTATACGTTCTCTCAAAAAATTTCACAAGTATTGATAACAACAAATAAAGTCAAATAAGTCAATACGAAAAAGCCCCGAGTCTTGGCTCCCATTTGAATGAGACCGGCTAATATGCCAATGCCTATTATTTTAATCTTGGTTGCATTGCAATCCCTTTCAAGCCCAACTCTGGCTGAGGTCTAAAACACGAGGTTTTGTGACTTCATCTTTGGGCCAGCCCTGATGTTTCATTATCAATTCCATCAAACCATGTACATGAAAGGAGGAGTGAGGTATAATTACCCAAATGTTCCCATAACATGTGTGGAGATGTGCTTGTTTCCGTCTTCCAATGTTGTTCTAGCCAGTCCAAAATCTGAAACCTTTGGTGTAAAATCATGTTCCAATAAGATGTTGCTGGATTTAAAGTCCCTATGTATTACACATGGATTTGAATCTTCATGCAGATAAGCTAATCCCCTAGCTGCACCAAGTGCAATCTTCATCCTTGCACCTAAATCAAGTGGATCAGTTTCCTTGTCAACACCTGAAAACAAGTAGAGACCATTCAAAATTCACTCTCTGAATATAAATTAAGAATAGAATTTCCAAAAGTGATTGTTAGCATTCATGAACTGTGAATTTTCTTACCATGTAAGTGGCATTCTACACTGCCATTAGGAACAAGCTCATAGACTAGGCAGCGAGTTTGTTTCTCAATGCATATACCTATCAGTTTAACCAAATTTCTATGGTGCATGCGGCTAAGCGTCTCAACTTCTGCCATAAATTCGCGGCCACCGTGATGATAATCTCTTTTGAGAATCTTCACTGCCACATCCCTGCCATCATATAGGCTACCTTTGTAAACAATACCAAAGCCACCTTCTCCTAATATTCGTGACGGATTGAAGTTATCTGTCGCCTTTTCTATTTCATTCAAAGTAAAGCTTTTAGCTGATCCTGTATATGTCATTGTTCCTGAACTGAAGGACATTGATCTAGAACCTGGCATGCTCCAATAAGTCGATGATCTAGCCGCGCCTGCTTTTTGCATATTCAACATAATATTTAGAAACCAAAGATTGAAGAGCAAATTCAGATGAAAGACTCAGTTGTAAGAGTACAAAATTTGATTAACCTGAGGCCGATCGCTTTGAAGAGAATGAAAATACAACATCTGGAATTTGTTCAGGTTCAAATGCACAGGAACTACATTTCAACAGACAAAACCAGACAATTCCAATGAGTAGAACAAATGCAGCAAAAGATGACAGCACAATGGTAGTAACCATTTTTCCACTACTTCCTTCTTTTCGCTTACTCGGAACATCTACTCCTAGAGGCTTGATTATTGTTCCATTGTTGTTGCCTGGACCAATGTATGGTTCAACATCTATACCAGAAACACTTGAAGGTGGAGATGATGGAAGGCCTATATACAAACCAAATGTACTATATTTATTGATTCTATATTTATTTATGCAAACAAGTAACAATGAAAGCTCGATCGTAGTAATAACTGATGAAGGAGAAAATACTAGCATAACACCTAATATTGGTTGATCATAGAAACCAGGAATCAATTTATACCTGGATAGTGAACAAAAATTACTTCATAGGTACCAAAGAGTGAGGCATCAATGATAATCTCTTTATGCCAGAATTTCTTATATATTAACAATGCTGCTGTATCATCAAACTTATCTTCTTGGGGTACCAAGTTTATGAGAACAGTTGTTTTTTCTTGTTGGTGACTAGCTGCATCAGCTCCCACAACGCGTACTTGATCATGGTTCAGCAGAACGCTGGCTGCGATTTCATCAGCTAGCTTGGAAACCAAAGGAAAAAACTTGTATACTGTAATGCCTATGCAGAGTTTAATTTGAAGTGGCCATACACAACCACAAGGTGATCCATGAGGTGTATATGTCAAAGGCTCTGAGCAAGTCAACATGCAGTCTACATCTTGGAAAAGGATAGGATCAATATATATTTCACATAACTTTGTTGACGTGAGATTATTGAAAAGGAAGAAACTATTATATAAGTGGTTAGTTGATAACTTTTTCTCCTCATCATTCTTTAATGTGGCACTTCGAAAAAATATAAGGTCTAGAAAAAGTTTATAAAGAGAGACATCCATCGTTGACAAGTCGATTTTGTAATGATAAATTAGGTCAATTATAAAAACCTAATATGGAATCAGAGCCTATTAATTCGAACCACCCACCATATTATCCACACACTGGAAAAATCCAAGTTACACATTAAAAAAATATAAGAAAAAAAGGTTCTCAACTAACTACTTATCTAATAAGAACTGGTGTAAAATAAATGTTAAACATGTAAAATAAGTGTACTATACTTTTCAAGTGGGTTGGTAGAGCAGCTGGTGATGGTGCAGGTGCATGAAAACCCTTGCTGATCATCGGTGAAGAAGATGAATGCGATGATTCGAGGAGCGGAGAACCTGCATTTGCAAGACAAGTTTACAGAAGGTGTTTAGTTAATTTTGGCATGTTAAGGTCAAAAACTGTAAAAGTTGCGCATGAACTTTGAGAATCAAACCTTGATGAGTAGGAGTATGATGATGGATAGGGTAGGATGGTCTAGGAGTTTGGTTTCTGGACTTAATTCTTGAATAGTGATGCTTGTGGTTTGATATTGGAAAATCCACAGGACTATGTGTCCATCTCTTTGTAGGAACTTTGGGGAATGCATTGTTGGAAGGTGGAAGTGCAGTGCTTGTAGAAACTCTAGATGATGATGGATTTGATGGTGAGAATGCAAAACTTGAATGGCTTCTGATTCTCAAATGGTACAGATGGGTAGCTGCTATATAGATTTAGTTTTGGAGAATTGTTAGTTTGAAAATTACAGAGAATGTTGTAAACAATAAAATAAGTTAATATAAAACTTCTTTCCTTGCTTAGTTTTTGAGAAGGTGCTTTATTGAATTCAAACAGATTATGTAACAAGAATAGAGGTTTGATCCTTGTTGAATTCAACAATAAATATACACTATAGTATTATAATTCACCAGCTTCTCAAATGAATCATACATGTCCTTAGTAAAAAAGTAACTTAATTAGAACATCTAAATTAAACTCATATACCTGCATATTCATGAAGCAGTGGAGTACTGAAAACTAAATGTAGCTTAATGAGAAGGAAAATAAGCTGCAATTCCATTTCCAAGACTCAATTGTGAAGATCTCAGCTTTAACAGACAAACTTATGAGAAGAAAATGCTGAAACAAAAAATGAGAGGCCAGTAGTAGATTTCAAACAGCAAAGAAATAGTAACTTCATTTTAAGAGGGTTGGTGGGATTGGAATCACTTTTCTAACTATGATGAGTGTGAATGACATAAATAATGATTGAATAATATATACTAGATTTTCTTTATAGTTAATCCATGCAATTAGAGCATCTTCATTTATTGTAGCTTAATTGTGCTAGTTTGCTTTTCCTTCAAATTTCTAAATCCCCTTCACTTGATCTACTATTCACTAGTAAATGGATTTAATCCGTAACTACATTAAATAGTTTTAAATTTGTTGAATTCAGTGTAACAAAGACAATAATCATTGCCTGCACTGCATTTGGCTTATAATAATTTTGGTTTATACTTTAATTAAAAAATCTGACATTTTTGTTCCACTCTTATTTTGAACTAATAAGTCATTAAATTGCCACATCATCAAATTAAGAATTAAAATGAGAGTCGTACAAAATATCATAATTTTTAAAAATATAGAACAAAAATGACGCAGTCGGAATCACAAAGGATTAGCAAACGCTAAATCCGAAAGAACAAACAAGTTCTTGAATCCACCAGAAAAGAGAAAACTTTCGAAATCAATTATTTAATTAAAAAGTACCTTCCGTTACAGCATAGAAAGTCTTTAAATACTTAATGGAAACCCTAGTACGAAAATTAGGTAAAACAGAAAAAGTTTGAAATTACAGTAAAAATTTAAAATGTTGTTTTGAGATCCAAGACGAGTCTAAACGGATCTGGAGCCCATATGTCACGGCAAAGCGGTGAGTTGTGTTTGTGGCGCGATTCCCTTTCTGGAAAGGTATAATAATAGGCAATCTGACACTGGACGATCGTTTTCCGCATTTCCCGCTGCGTTTGTCCGCAAGGCCGTTTCTTTTTCGATCCTGGCCGTGAACCTTCCTACATCAAAAAATTAAAATTTCAGATTAAACAACAATAAAATTTAATATATTTTGAACTAAATACACTAATTTTATTTAATTTATTTTTACTTATATTTTGATAGGAAAATAGTCATCTAAAGTTTTTTTTTTCTTTTTCCGAAGGCATCTAAAGTTGGAAGTACTGCAACTATCTATGACCGGAATTAAATTTTCGCTTCCTCGCTCAATTCTCGTTACGAATTGATCATGACATTCAAAATCAGATCCTACATAGGTATAGATGCATTAATAGATGTTGAACTTTAGATATCCGAATATTAAAACCATCTCAATAAATATAATAATAACATTCTAATCTAACGATTAAGACACGATCACAATTCAATAATGATGGATGGCCACCAATGTGTAGGACAACAGTCCAATTATTGTAACAAAGAGTGAGGATGGATAGAACTTTGATCCACAAATCAATTCAATATTATTTTTATGGTATCATTTTGAAATTATTGGTTGTTTTGAAGTTTTAATTACTTTTTTTTAGGTTGTTTTTTTTGAAAATGTTGCTAGCCATTCTACCAAATTTAAGTTTCTCATAATTTGCCTCTGCTCTTTATGTTTAGATACTATATATACCTCTAAGATTTTAAAATTATAAATCTTGTAAACAAATTCTTTCCTTTTTTTTTATATAATTCGGGTAAACAAATTCTAACAGTCAATACCATAAGAGTCAACGCATATATTATCATGTCAGTAACACACTCTCGTACATGGTTATTCTTTTTTTATAATTTGGTGAGACGTATTTAAAAAGAGTGTGTTGTTAGAAGATTTTAAAATTTTGATTTATTGTTTAAATGTAAGAAATTGTATTGCAAATAAGTGCATTACTGTTCTATGTCGTATTGTTGTTTAAAATTGTCTTAACGAACTAATTTTCATTGCAAATTGGTATAAATGATAACCGTATATGTGTGTATTTATTTGAATTCGTTTTGATTTAGACGGAAAAAATTCACTTAATTGAATGTGATTTTTTGTCGAAATTAAAACTCAGATGTGAGTAAATTTTGAAGTATTCGTATCCATCCTACCCCACACCATCAACAATATTATTGTCATTTTTAAATTATATATATATATATTCAATATATTTGATATTTTTTTAATATTAAAAATTATAATTTTTTTTTATAAAAAATGCTAAATAGCACCTGTGGTCCCTTAACTTAATTTCAGTTAACATTTTAGTCTTTTATCTTCTTTTTTTTCCGATTTGGTCATTTATTTTAATTTTAAGTGACAATTTGATCTTTTGTGTTTTAAAATATCAACAATGTTATCTTTTTTTTTTACAAAAATTCAAAAAATTCATCAAAATTTTCAACCAAAATCCATAAAATTATTTATATTCTGCAATATAATACAAATTTCATCAAATTCAAAACTCAAATCTTCAAATAAACTCATATTTCCATTTTTAACAACATCAAATAAAAAATAAAATTTGATGAAATTTTTATATGAGTTTATTTGAAGATTTGAGTTACGAATTTGATGAAATTTGTATTATATTAAAGAATATAATTAATTTTATGGGTTTTGGTTGAAAATTTTGATGAGTTTTCTGAATTTTTGTAAAAAAAAAAGGATAATATTGTTGACATTTTAAAACATAAAAGATCAAATTGTCACTTAAAATTAAAATAAATGACCAAATCGAAAAAAAAAATAAAAGACTAAAACGTTAATTGAAATTAAGTTAAGGGAGCAAGAGTACTATTTAGCATATAAAAAAATATGATTTACATTTTAATTGTAAGGAGAGACATAATAGTAATGCACTTATTTATAATATAAAAATCCAGGGACCAAAATTAAAATAAAAAAACAGGGAAACTCGGAGAAGGTGATTTCCAAAATTAAGGTTCTTAATTTAATCATATATGGAAATAATTTCGTCTGTTCTACTTTCAATTGAAGTTAACATTTCGTGAGAGGCTGGAGCAAGATGATTGGACTTCAATTAATTTGTGCTAGCTCCATACAAATTGACAGCAAACTAGTTGGTAGGTCATATTAAACTACTTGGAGTCTAATAAAAACTAGGAAATGACAGTTGTTTTAAAATGGTTTGATTATTAATTTATTACTCGGTTATCATTGAATTATTGGGGAAAAAAAATTAAATTTAAAATGTTTCAATAAGATTTATCAATTTAAAATGGATTTAGTTTCTAACTTTATGATTAGATTTTCAAATATTTTATAATTAGACTCCTGAATTTTAAAAATATTTTGTAACTATGTTTATGAATTAATCAATAACCATAATTTAAAGTTTAAACATCCAACTAGAAATTATTGACAAATTCAGTTACTCAATTATGATTTTGCAGGCTATGAACTTATTAGAAATTCACAAATAGTTTAGGAATCATTAAAGTAATTAACCTTTAACGTGTTGATTTTATGACAATAAAATTTAATTTTGAATTAATATATTTTATTAATTTTGGGTAGAAGTGAATTAAAATTAAAGTAATTCATAAATATATTAATATAAAAAGGAGTTAAATAATAAATTTGATATTAAAATTTATGATTTGAAAATGAAGACTCAAAGTTTTAAATTTTCATAGTGTTTATAAAGAAGAATGGTTATTGAAGCATTGTCTCTTTTTGCTTTATGTGAAACCCACATAAAAATTATATTAAACTAAATTAATATCGTTGAAATGCAATGTTGTAAAGTTATTAGTGAAATCTATTTAGTATTTTTTATAGTCATGTATTAGAGAAATTTGGTAGTTATTAGATAATAGTATTAAAAAATTATTAAATAAGTGATGTATGATATAAAGTTTATTTAAAAAATAAAATAAGCATACATCTATTTTGAATAGTCTTAGGAGTGACCTAAGATAAGAATTACTAAAAAATGGCTCTAAAAGGTCTAAAAATGCTCTTGATAAACGTTTATCATCATAACATTACATTTTTTTATTATTTTAGTAGATAATATTAAAATAGAAACTGATTTGTTTATTTAAAAGAATTTGATTGATTGTTTTATTCTTGTTTCTATTATTATCTAAATTTTATATTAAAAAATTTATTTTTAATGAGTAAACCTCAATATTAAATCAACTCAACGGTAATATAATATGTTCATTAAACATATCACATCATAATTTTTAATGACGTAAATTAAATAAAATATTATTTTAAATTACATTTTATAATTTAAATATCTGCCAATTTATAAATTCTAAGATTATTTTGCCGAACACCAAGTTTGAGAATAACTTGCCTATTCACTCATTAAATATAAACTTGCAAGTCAATTATCTATATTGTGTGTTTGAGTAAGGAATAATTTTTTCCTGATGAGGAAGTTTGGGTAATCTGTGACCGTCCGATTATTGTATCATGATGACAAGTAGGATAATCTCTCGAAGACGGCGTCAAGATAATTGACTCATGAAGTCACATGGCACCAGCTTCACAATGAACATGTTATTCAATTTTGGATTTGGATTATTTGCAATTTGATTGGACTCAATAACACTATTTCGATATAAAAAATTAAATGTTTTAAATTTAAAAAAAATTTTAATTTTTTTAAGCAAAAATTATAACTTTTAAATTTAAGCTATTCAATTTTGTTGATGGAACTACCAAAAATATATAATTGCGTGCATCTTGTAGACATTCTCTTGACACGTAAGAGAAGAAACAATAAATAAAAAAAGCCCATATACGATATACTATTTCGAAAAACAAATCAAATTTGGTGAACATAAATATGAATAAAATTAAATAAACAGGAAAAGTAGTTTGAACTACATACCAATTTTATATTTTTAGCTATGTTAATAATTAACCTCGTATCTTAAATTTCTATTAGACACAATATAGTAATAATTAATAATCATTTGAAGTCATATTATTTTTTCATAAGTAATTACTTTTTAAGTAATCATTTTCTTCTATAGTTATATTAAAAAATTAACTAATATCACTGTTCAGCAAATGTAACAAGAAAATCGGTAGCATTCGCATCTCGTGGAAGCGCGTTGCTTCACATGCTTCCATCATTCCTATTAACCTAAAAAAAATAATATAATGAAAGAGTAAAGACAAATTATAATATATTTTCTTCTCAATCATAATATTAGCTTATAAAATATTTAATTCATAATTTGTATTCATTAAACAAATTATTACTACTTTGAATATTTTTCGGCCTTCCGTCTCAAATATTTCTAAATCCATCTTTAACTAAATTTAATAAATAATAAAATTATTATTATTTTCTTGTAATCAAGATAGCATAGGATTATAGTTGAAGTTTATCATGACATGAAAGTTATTTTTGATTGAAGTTTTTTAATAAATAAAAATATAAGTAGTTTAACTTTTACAACTCTTTTTTACAAATGATATTTTCAATTTAACCATATATTTTGTTCACGTGCATAGTTAAATGACTAGATAATCTGTCTTTGTTCAACCCACGTGAGTCTTTTACAAGAATAACCTAATTTTTAGAGTATTTGTCTATTATGTAATTTTTACACCCGTCTTTTTTCTATTTGTTTTATATTTGAGAGTCCCTTTTTGTGTTGTTTGGGCTAATATTAGGTCAAATATTACTTTGTTTGAATGATTTTCCACGTAGTATTTGCAAATATTTTTCAATAATTAGTTAACATATGCCCTTTCAAAGATGTTCGTACGTGAACGTGGACGTATGTGACATAAAAAGCAAATCGTATGATATTAGTATAGTCTTCATTCTGACCATGTGATAGAGCCATAAAAATATTGTAGCCTATTTATATATTCCTTCTGTCTTTAAGATGAGATTGTATGGCTTCGTATCTTGATCTGATTAGTCACGTCTATTAGTTCTTCTACCATTTTTCGCTCTTGTTGATCCTTGTACTTTCACCTAGTTGATCATGGACCACGATAATGAGTGTTTTTTTATATCTTATTGATCCTCAACTTATGCAAGGCTCGTCATGTTATGATCAATAATGTTTGTATGGTACACAACCTTTTAAGTGACAAACTTAAAAGAAAAACACATATTAACAAGATAACCAAGTGATTCAACACAATAATCACCATTCAAATGTCAAATCTAAAACGCAAAAGGAAAACACACAATAATAAGATAACCAAGGGATTCAACACAATGACATTATTCAAATGACAAATCTAAAATGCAAAACCATTTTTTGAACTAGTCAATGAAGCCAATACATATTCTCCAAATGGAGGTGATTCCAAGTCTAGTGCAATATGGATTTAAGACAAATTTTAATATGAATCATAGTCTTCTACGAATTAGAATTTGAAAAATGTTTAAAACTCCAACGACTTCAAACATCATTGCTTAAAAATAGACATAGATGGTGATATTTAATTTCATAACTGAAATAATGACTTAAATAATATTATTTTGATAAAAATAAACAAAAAAAAATATCTCATTTAAATCAATATCAAACAAGTCATCATCGTACCCATAAAGACGAAAAAAATAATAAATTAATATTTTTAAATATTATTCTAAGTTGCACTGTTTATAAAAATGCTACACCATATAACTCACCATGGATTCAAACCAAATTCTTGTAGGTTCGCATCTTTACCTACTGGCCCAACCTAATCAAATCTCATTGACTTGCTCTTAGTCTTTGAAATATGAATAATTAAATTGAGAAATTATGTGTGAGGAGCATAATCTACGCGCCCAACGTGAGAGTAAAGAGCTGGATACAGCTAAAAACTGGTTAGAATGTTGCAATCTCTCAACATTTTTATTTTTATTTTTTTCCTTTCTTATAATAACTTTTATATTTAAATATAATTTTTAAACTCTTATTTTTTCTTTATCACATGGTTAATTCATTATATTTATCTACCACCTTCTCTATTTTTATCTCTTAAGAAATTAAATAGGTGTATAACAAACATTTTCCTTCTCAGTGTTACTCATTACTTCTTCTTAATACACACTTTAGTTAACCCCAAAAAACAAACTCCCTCTTCATTCACCGACAACATTATTTTCCACAAAACAAAAAAAAAACAACACACACCATGACAGATCGTGTTTACCCTTCCGCCAAACCAACCACCAACGGCAACGGTGTCACCACCGTCAACCCATCATTTCCAGCCACAAAAGCCCAACTATACGGCGCCACTCGGCCTACCTACCGTCCTCAACCCCACCACCGCCGTACCCGCCGCCGTTGCTGCTGCACTTTCTGTTTCTGGTTCATCCTCATCCTCTTAATCCTCCTCCTCCTAATCGGAGTCGCCGGCACCGCTTTCTACCTCATCTACCACCCCCACCGCCCTACTTTCACCGTCACTTCCCTCAAACTTTCCTATCTCAACCTCACTTCTTCATCCATTCTCAACTCAAAATTCAACATCAACATCACTGCCAAAAATCCCAACAAAAACATAATATTCGTTTACCAACCAATTTCAATTTCAATTCTCTCCGGCGACGTCGATGTCGGCGACGGAACAATACCCACTTTCGAACATGGAAAGAAAAACACTACACTTTTAAAAGCTTCGATTTTGAGCAGTGGAGAAGCACTGGAGAACGATGCAGAAACAGAGTTGAAGAAGAACATGAAGAGCAAAAATGGGTTAGCGTTGAAAGTGAAGTTGGATACGAAAGTGAAGGCTAAAATGGGAAAATTGAAGACACCAAATGTTGGAATCAGAGTCTTTTGTGACGGAGTTAATGTTCATCTTCCCGCCGGTAAGAAACCGGTAACGGCGTCAACTTCGAATGTTAAGTGTGAAGTTGATGTCAAGTTTAAGATCTGGAAATGGACGGTTTGATTTGATGAATAATTAAACAAGTTCATGTGGAGAAAAAACACAGGACCATATTCATAGAGGTGTGTTATGTTTTTTTTTTTTTTTTTTTTTTAAAATTTTGTTTGTTGCTTTTGGTCTTTTTTATTTTTGTTTTTTTTTTAATTATTTATTTATGATTTTTTATTTTGGTATAATTTTGGAAAATTTGTTCATACTTATAATTATTTGCATAAACGCGCGTGTAAATGGCGACAAAGTTTGATGTGGTTTTCAGTGGGGGACAGATGTATAGTAGTTTATTTTTCTATACAAATATCTGTATTTCTTTTCTCTTTAATTTAATTTGTTGCGTTAAATAATGTCAAATTGGTTATTGGTTATTTCTCAGCTCTTAAGTGAGGGCATCTCTCTGTCAATGATGATATTAATTATTGGACACCATTTCAACTTTTTTATTACTTCTTGTGTTTTATTAGTGTGATTTAAATTTTTTATACACATTAAGAAATATAATAGTTAAAAAATGTTATTTTTTAAAACTGTTCAATATAATTATGATGATTTTTTTATTATTATTAATGTAAAATATAATAATATTTAAAAGTTGTGTATATAATAATTATTGAAGAATAATATAAAAAATAATAATTAAAATTACATTAAAAATTATGAGTGATATTTATTTTGAAATGATTTTTTTTTTATTAAAGTGAAATGAAAATGGTAATGTATCTGTAGGATGATTTCTCAATAAATCTCGATAAACATTCACGTTTCTTTAAAAATATTTAGAACCCAATTAGTGCGAAAAATTAGAATTTTGTTATTGAACTTATTTTTATTGTCTTTTATATGAGCTGTGCTTACGAGATTAAATTTTCAACTTTTAATTAGTTATAATTATAATAAATTTAATTTTATATCAATTTTTTTTAATTATTATAATTTATTAAATACATCTTATATTGAGTAGAAGTAAGTTATATGGACAACATTTTCAAATTTATTGATAAATTGATGTACATTAAATTTTAATTTTTCCGTTTTATAAATAAATCACATTTTTGTTCATTTCATATATATTAAGAAGTGATTATAAATAAAAGATAGAAAATAATAATTCTATCAAATTATTTATATTAACAATTGATGTGTTTTTTATTATCACAAATGTAAATTGAAAGATGAGATTGATGAATAGTTCAATTAATTTAAATTAAATATTAAGTAATTGGATAATTGGAATTCAGATATATGTAAAAGGAAAAATATATGTAAAAGAAAATTGAATGTGACATTTATTTTGAGAAGTTTTTTTTTTTTTAAAACTGTGAGAGAGAGTATAAAATTTTATTCATGTGTGAGTGACTATAATTTGGTTATTTACGAGACTTTTCCTATTCAAATTCGTCAATGGTTTGTGCTAAGGTTAAGGTTTATGGAGTTTCAACTCGTAATTTAATTGTTTTGTAGTTTCTTTTAGATTTTAGATTGGGCATGTAATATATATTTTTTTAGGTGGAAATTATAGGTACGGTGAGACTTACAGAAAAGGACTGCTAACCATAATTAATTTTTTCAAATTACATATTTGACAAAGATGTAATAGTTTATAAATTATTTTAATTACCAAAAATAACATCAAAGTAATCCAACTGTGTTTAGTTTATTCCATTAATGTAAACTAATTTTTCAAGTCAATTATGATCAAAATAATGACCAATAAAACTCTCAAAAAATTAATGTATTTATATTTTTAGAATTGAGTTGGAGTCTAGTACCTCTAATGTTAATATCTAATAATAGAAAAACATAAAAAAAAAAATAAACTACACCAAATAGGAGTGGAAAATCCTACTACCAATTTTTGGATGGTGGTGGCACAAATGATGCAGTCGCTATCTAATGGAAATGAGCCAATGGTGGCAGTGGCAGGTGATTATACCATTAATGTATGTTGAAATCCATACACCAACTTTGGCACTTCATAAATTTCACCACATTTTTGTTGTTGTTGCTTTCCACGGACTTCAATTACATTTATATAGTCTAGCTAATGCTATTACTAGCCATTTCCGGGTGGGACCAGTTTTCCTTCACCATTCAAATGCACTTACTACCCCTTTCATTTACGTGCTTAGTAGTTCATTACTTGCACTTTCCTCCCTAAATTTTTAAATAATACTACTCACGGTACATTTTTTAGACACATTTTTTAATATTTTGATTGATGATATTCACACAAGTTTTATTAAATTTAAATAAAATTCACATAATTTGGTAAGATTTATGTAAATTTCAATCAATAAAATAAAATGTGTGTGTTCGAATTGTGTTATTAACTAATAGCGTTTCAGTAAGTGTACTGAATCGTTGCAAGTAATAATTAAAACGGTTGTACCGAATGTCGAACTCAAGGATTGCGTTTTACTATCAAATTATGTTTATTTGCTAAAATTGAACAAAAAGTTTTTGGATTGATTGAAATAATATTTAAAATAACAAAAGTAATAGAATTGAACTTTTAAAATGAGAAAAATGTCAAGGATGAGTTTCACTACGAGTCCAACCTCAGTTTTTAATTTGATCCTAGTTACTGAATTTCTTTATTGAATTATTACCGAATTCTCTTTAATATTTTTGCCCTAATGTCTTAGTGACAGAACCTTTAATTCTAAAGTACACCCTAATTCCTTAGTGGATTTAAAATTAGGATTAAGCTTTACAGCACAAAAATTTTCTTTTTAAATTGCTGCCTCTACAACTAATTCAATTGGTTTTTTTGACCTATATTTATCCCTAGACTACAATCTCATGAATTTCTCATCTCAAGCATTCGTAAAGTCCACTTCCGTTTCAAAATACGAATCGTAAAATATTTTAAAGTTGATCAAGCAATAAAAAACATTAAGCACAAAAATGAGAAAAATAATTCAATAAACTTATTCATATAACCAGAAATCAAATTAGACAAATAAGGGTTTCATCTTGTTTCACTCATCCCTAACAAACAGAGTTTAGTTACTCATGACAGAGATAAAAGAGATAGAGTTTAAAGAAGAATTAAAAGAAAGATTCATGAATGATTCTTGATAAAAACTCCTTCAATGGTGTAAAAACAGTCGTCTCTGAGTTTCTTTGCTAGGGCACAAGTCTCCAAAACTCCCAATAGACAAAAAGATCCCTAGAAAATGAGAAAAACTCGTTTTTATATATTCTGTAGCGCGCCATGCGCTGGATTTACATTTTAGGCGCATTTGGACAGATTCAGAAACGCAGAAATGCGTCTCAGGCGCGTGATTTGCGCTTCAGGCGCACAACATCTGATGTATGACATTTACTGCATTTTTCTCTTCTTTTGAGTCCGAATTTGGTCCCGGTGTCTTTATGAAAGTTGGAGCTATGGATTTTAGTTTTCATTTGCACTTAGTTTGACTCAAATTGGATATCTAAAACTCCAGATATGACATAAATACTCCATGTATGTCATGTTGATTTCTCACAAAAAAACAGCACTGCAGTAAAACAAAGAAACAACACAAAACTACAAAAAATCTCTACTTAATCAAGAAAATAAGAATATAAATATTTTATTAAATCCAAGAATTAAAATCAACAAAATATATCAAATAACTCCTTAAATTAACTAATGATTGAAGATAAATAAGATTAAAAACAGTGAAAAAGACAATTTTTTCATATCCAACTCAATATTCTCTACACAGTTTAAGTTCCGATTTTGATCGAACGCAATCCAAACCGATTCATGTACAATCCTAAACCACGTTCCGATTTTTTTTTCCAATCAACAAAAATAAAAATACGAACAACTGTGTCTCAAAAAGTGAAAAAATGACTTGTGAGAATTTGAATTAAACTTTCAATAGTAAATATATTTTGATAATTTTGTCTTTTAAAATAATTTTTAAACTTAGTCAAAAAAAATTTATTAAATTTTATCGGTTAAATATAACAATAAAAATATATTAAAAGGGATGGTACAATAAGTAGTATTAAATGAGAGTGTAAAATGCTTAATTTAAAAGATAAGGTGAAAAGTGCAGCTAAGCATATAAATCATGGAGACAGTGCATATGACCCATTATTTTATATTGTTTATTTTTTTGCCTAATTTTACCAAAGTCTCATCTACTCTATTGAGACAGTTAGACTCGTTAAAAATAGCTTTCATCCCATCAAAATATAATATTTATGGATTTTCACACGCTCGAGCTATTTGAATAGAAGTTTGCATGCTAATGCTAATTTTGATTTCAATATATCTTGAACACTATGAGATGCTAAAATAGAAACTAGAAAGGATGATCACAAGAATGAACACAACTGAGTTCTTTGACCCTCTTCATGCTGGGTCATTTCTGCAAGTTAAAAAGTCACTTTAAACAAAAGATCAGATCAATGGATCTATCACCAAAAACACAAATTAAAAACATTTTTCATAAAAGAAAATGAATCACCACATATATATATAGTAATTTTGAATTGTTGGGAACTTACTTGTGTTGATGTATTCTTTAACTTTTCTCTATCATATTTTATTATATTAGAGGTTGATGTGTTCAATATTTTATTTTATTTTGTTCATAAATTAAAATATTTAAAATTAAAATATTTAAAATTAAAATTTAAAATATATTTAATTTATTAAAAAATAATTTAAAAATTTAAAAAATACATATAAAATATTTAAATTTTATTTATTTTATTTTACTATTTTAACATATATATATATATATATTAAATTATAAAATTAATTACAATAATTTTCTTAATTGCACTTTATTATTATAATTAATAAATAAAAATAAAATGTGTTAAAATATTAAAAATAAAAT